>JASAOG010000033.1:745000-935000 GCA_030265305.1 Biomphalaria pfeifferi
GGTGGTTCACCAGGTCTCAGCTCCATAAAGTAGTATCGGCTTAACAATGGTGTTAAAGAGCCTAATCTTGGTGGTGGTGTTTATTTCCCTAGATCCCCAGGTGTTCTTTAGCTGATGGAAGGCTGCTCGAGCTTTACCAATGCGGGTTCTGACATCTGCATCTGTTCCTCCATGGTGGTCTAGGATACTACCGAGATAGGTGAAGCTTTCCACCTCTTCCAGCGCCTCACATAATATACTAATATACTTGATAAAAAATGATACAATCTTACTAAATATAGATTGTTCAGAAGGCGCCGATGTTTTGCTTTATAGGTCTTCCACACAAATGAAATAAAATAAAAATATATAATTTCATAATGCTCTTACAAGCAAGTCATTCTATACTAAAGCTGAGCACAACTTGAAAGCCATTGGAATTGATCACTTCAGCGTATGAAATTACACTATCATTAGTCATTTGCATTTCATAATGTCCATTAATAGAATAGGACAATATTTTTATTTGAACAGAATCCCACTCCAATCCACATTTTAAGTCAAGACTTGATGCTAATCACGTGCCGAGGTGATTTATTTTTATTTTTATTTTTTTGTCCAGAAAAGGTGAAAGCATTTAGGAACACTGTAGCAGATAGAATAAATGACATGTTAGTCAGCTTGCGTAAACAATTAAAGAACAAAATTGTTGGTTTTGAATTATTTTCATTGGCTCTCGATGAGGCCACTGATGTAACGGGTGTAGCACAGTTGGCTATATTCATAAGGGCCTGTGACAGGAATTTTGAGATACATGAGGAGTTACTTGAGTTCTGTCCTATGCATAACACCACAATAAGCGAGGATGTTTTTTTGAGAAATAACAGAAGGTGATATTTTCAATTTATCTTTGGTAAAGCTAGCTAGTCTAACAATGGATGGCGCACCAACCATGAAATGAAATGGTTTTTATGCAAAGCTATTTTCAAAAATAAGGGAGACTGATGCTAATTTTAAATTTGCTCATTTTCAGTGCATCATTCACCAAGAAACATTCTGCGCAAAGCAATTACAGTTCCAACATGACATTAGACCGTTTTCAATCGCTCTCTATTTCATTCGTGCCCGTGGCTTCAATCATCGCCCGATTTTCAATGTTTCTGGATGACATTGGACCCGAATTTGATTGTGTTCCCTACTACACAGAATTCCGCTGGCTCTTATGTCATAAGTATTGAAGAGATCTTTTTGCACTGTTTTTATACTGTTTCTGAACATGAAAGGTGAACCTGTTGAACATTTCCAAACTGACGAATGGGTTCGGGATTTGGCATTTGCAATGGATCTCTCTGCATGACTTGAATTTGAAACTTCAAAGTAAAGACAAAATTGTCACAATTGCGTGTAATCATGTGAAATGTTTTTAAGCAAAATGACGACTGTGGATAAACCAAATATGAAGTGAAAATCGTGTTCACTTCTCAACATGTCAGGAACTAAAAAGATTAAATACGGCTGCAACATTTAGTTAATATGTTTTACACCTGGAATCGTTATTAGATGCTTTCAATGAACGTTTTCATGACTGTGTTTCACACGAGCAAGACGTTTCTTTGTTACTCCATTCTCATTTGCTGATGAAAATGCTGCTGGTAATGTGCAACTATAGCTGATAGAATAGCAGTCAGAAACTTTGTGGAAAGAGAAATAGATAGAAGTGGCTGTGCCAAAATTTTACAGTTTTTACCCTGAACGATACGTGCGAAAATTTGCAGACAGAATTCTAGCTATGTTTGCAAGCACTGATTTCTGTGAGCAGTTCTTTTCCATAATGAAAGCTACACAAACACCTCGCCGTTCGAGATTATCTAACAAAATTGGTCATTGATGAAAGTGTCAGTGGCAGACAAACTTCAACCTGACATTTATAAACTTGTAACCTAGAAAAGATGTCAAGCATCAGGACAGTGCGGATAATGCGTAACCATTGTAATGTTTAATTATGATATAGTATTACAAATTAAGTGAGTTAAGGGACAGGTATGCCATTAATTATTGTATTCTGTTATATTATTTCTAATAAACATAAAACTAGTAGGTTATTTTGCAACTGATTTTTTGCTGCGGCCCCTAAGTTCAAAGTAAGTGTTTTGAATGGACTATACATGTTTGACATGCCTGCATTAAACTTAACAAAAAAGAGAAGTAACCTTGTGAAGTTGTACTTTTTTAACAAAAAAAAACAACTTATTACTTCCCTTTTGGTTCTTATGCAGCGCCTTTCGAGAGATTATATAAGCGATTATAAAATTTCTTTTATTACAGATTCTGTTGCAACCCTTTAACCTATGAAGTTTTTTTCGTAATGAGGCAGTTGTCTAGATTTGGGTAAATCTGTTCTACAGAATACTTCAAGTGCTCCTAAGTTTGGTATTTTAAAACAAAAAAAAAAGAACAACACTTTCGTGCACTACTTCGTCTCACAGTATCCAATTTCGGATTGATTTCAAAAGTCTTGGAGGTTCCGTACTACTCTATGTTTAAAGTATACACATTCTCACGATAGTGTTGACCGCTTCATCGAGTTTTAAAGTCTTGACGCAGATCCGTTAACGAAAAGAGTAATTGAATTTTATAAAAACTGTATTTGATATGTAGATAAAGAAAAAAAAAAAATATTTAAAAAATTACTAATTTATTTCAAAAATAGATTCTCTTGTAGAACTGAATTAACTTTGCAAGATACTTCCCACATGTTTTAGACACTCGTTGTCCCTCAAATAGAACATTCTATATTACATATGTACTTCTTTTATTTTCTACCTTTACAAATCCACTACTTGTTAATTCAGGGGAGACAACTCTTTTCATACCGATTTAACGTTTTATAATGAGTTATTCCCCTTATATTTCACCTCTCTCGGAACACGACTCAGTGTAAAAGTAATATACTGTACCACAAGTAGATAAATATACACAGTGATTAGGAGATCTTCACAGATCTATGCTACTGTTTTACTACTTAGGAAATAGCGTTTTACACAGACATCTGGTGTTAAAAAATATTTTTAAAAAATTACTTTCTAGTCGAGTGCTTTGATAAACAATTTGACCCCCCCCAAGGGACTGAATACGTAAAAGCAATGTGGGGTTTGCCTCCCTTCTTCAGAGGGTTAAGCTCGGTGGAGGATTCCTCTGTATACCTAGGCTTTAATACGCTTAATGAACCACGAGAAAAGTGCTACTTTGGCAAAACTCGTTAGGGAGGAGAACGAGACTACCAGGGGGGGGGGGGGGGGGGCGGGGCACACAGGTTTTGAGGACGTGTGTTTTTTTAACTTCTCCTGGGTTTGTATTTCGTGGCACACGCCGCAGCGATCACGTAAGGCTTGGGGGATGCTGGGTTGAGGGAAAGACAAGGTGAGCAGGTAGACAAGAAAATAAGCAAAAAAAAGGAGGAAACTCAGGTCTTCGTTTCTCAAGATTTTACCGCGCAAAAATAATAGATTGGAACTTTTGGCGGGGATAAGTTCACTGCCCTTGTTGCCAAGGTAACCAGGTTAAAAATAAATATTTCGAAATCGTTTTCTGTTTTTTGTTTTCTTCCATTGTTTGTTTTTACTTCATCGCTTTTTGTTTTAAACTGTCGACGACAATGTCAAGGTCCCTGGCAATCACAGCCGCTTCATTTCGTAGTCTCAGACACAAGTAGGCTTAATAAGATATAAATACAGAATTACAATTGATTTAATTTATTGGGATATATTTTTTTTTGTTGTATAAGAATATAAAGCTGAAGTTGTTGTATCAGATGTAGTGTTGGCGTCATATAGGCCTGTATTTGCAGACGTTACTTCAAAAAAGAAGATAATTAATTCCAACGCATATTTCGTGTGTCAATCTAGTCATGCATGTGATTCAGTGACTTAACTCTGCACTCTGCTAAGTCGTTGGTTTTTCAGTCTGATTCAGGCAACCAATTCCATTCTCTAATGACACTATATCTAGCTATCTATATCTATATATATCTATCTACAGTGCGTTTTTGTGACAGTACGCACCGGTACGGCGTACAACCGGCACACCTTTTTCAATAGGGGAACAACAATTATTACTTTTGTAGTATTCTAACGTTTACTATTAATGTATTAGTTGTTCAAAGTGAGGCCCCATTCATCACTGAGTAACAAACACTGTCCATCTATCTATCTATCTATCTATATATATACATCTATATCTATATCTATCTATCTATCTATCTATCTATCTATCTATATATATATATATATATATATATATATATATATATATATATATATATATATATATATATATATATGTGCGTGTGTGTGTCTGAGTTCATTATTTATTTTATTTATATTCATACTTTTGGAGAGAGAGAAGGAGAGAGAGAGAAAGAAAGAGCGAAGAGATCAATCTCTTGCGGAGCCGTGTCTAAGAGAGTCCACAACTTTGATTTCGTATTTAATCCCTAGCAATGTGTGTATTAGTTGCAGGGAGTTTCCAAAGAGATGAGATCAACCCAAAATGAGAAGAGAAAGATTCAAAAAGTGCATGTTGGTAAGCATTCCTTGTGAATTTAGGTTGTCCACTGTAAGTCTTACTCTTACGTAATGAACGTTTTCTTTGATGTTGCTATACAAGTGCGCATACACAAATACTGCGTCTGAATACTGCGTCTTCGTCTGAATGCGTCAACTAATACTGCGTCTTCGTATGAATATTTCGACCAAAACTGTGTCTTTGTCTGTACACAGCGTCTAATGTTGCATCTGAATATTGCGTCTGCATTGGAATACTGCGCTTAAAAATAAAATGGAGCTTACATAGTCCCATTAAAAAGTCTCTTTAAAAAATCCTCTCACTGCACGTGAGTAACACGAGCCAATCAAATAAGCATTCGCTAACAATTTACCCAAAGTCTAAGAGATCTGTACACAATCTGGCACAGCTCCCCTGTTGTGCTGTTTACAGGCTGTTGTCTGTGACTTGTTTACACAGCACAGTGGGGCGTACAGGGCGGCATTCAACTGTTTGAAGCATGTGTCATTTGTGATGGCATCTTTTGTTTTTGTTGCCATTTTGTTTTGTACTTAATTTGAGTGATCTCATCTGTTCAATTATTTCTTATGTATTATTTTACCAAATGGACTATCGCATTTCTTGGGGATTCAACGATAAACTAAACACCTAGACGTTAAATCACAGTTGCCAAGTAAATGAAAAGTGAGCTATTATTTTATATTTAATTTTATTATATGAATGCACTGGCTTACAATTCTAAAATGCACACTTTTAATCCTGATGATTTTAAAATTGCGCCTTCTCTGAAGAACATAATTTGACTACACTCTACGTACATGAATAATGTTCTTTTGCCATCACAATGGAAGTGCATTCTCTTCTGTCCAACACTATCTAAAGTGTAGCTGTTGATCTTCCTATCGATTTGTTTTGTTACCTCTAGCTAGTTGTCCATTGGAATTGAAATACGCTGTTTGTTGTGCACTGTCAGAGAGTGAAGGTCTAACACATACTGTGTCAGAGAGTGAAGGTCTAACACATACTCTGTCAGAGAGTGAAGGTCTAACACATACTGTGTCAGAGAGTGAAGGTCTAACACATACTGTGTCAGAGAGTGAAAGTCTAACACATACACTTTCAGAGAGTGAAGGTCTAACACATACACTGTCAGAGAGTGAAAGTCTAACGCATACTCCAGATCGACATTAGTTTGTGCTACAAACAGAAGTGTTTGGAGAATTTGTTTCTGCAGAGCTAAGAAATGAACGAAGTGCAAACAAATTATAATAGATTTTTAAAAAGAAAACAGTTTTTTTTCTGTTCACCGGATACACCAAAAAAAAACCTAGTATTTAAGGATGAAAATCATCAATGCTGTGCGGACTTAGAGCTCCACAGTTGGCTATGTGGACATGTGTAGAACAAACTCTCTTTGAACATTGAACCAGTTCTGAATTTCTTTTTCGTCATTTCCCAATCTGCAGCAGCGTCATATTCAATGATAATAATGGTCTCTTACTGGCCCATTCACGGTCAATGAATTGAATTCGCATGTAAGGTAATGTGTGAGTTTCCCAAGGACCCCCTTTGAAATCACAATTGATTAAAAAAAAAGATTTCCGAGTTAGATGTAGGCTTTGAGTTCGTATTATAATGGAATAAACAATCAAATAGAAAACTTCAAAAACAAAACTTATTTAAGAGAAAGAACTATTAATTACTGCCATTGATCTGAAAATTACAGTGTTCAGCGTTCAGCCCCCTTTTAGCTGTATAAAACAGTATTTATTTTATACTAAATGGTTAAATAATTGATAATTTTTGGATTGATTCATGTTTTGTCATAGACAATAAATAATTATGCAAAATTTCAAATTGATCCGAGAATGGGAAGTGGGAGAAAAACGTGTCAAAAGGTTATGAGGGGACAAAATCCATGTAGACAGAGTGCGTTGATATAAGCTTGGTAACAATCTTGTACCTGAAATTTCGAATGCAGCTTCAGTTTTCTTTGAGAGTGCAAATGTCACTAGTACCTCCGAATAAATTTTAGAACCAAGGTCATAAGCTATTATTCTATTTGGACTTAATTAAGGTTTAACAGCTTCTCCTTTTTTTCCTCTATTTAGGGTCAGTGTATGGCTTATGTTTACATTTAGGGTTAGGGTTAGTTCTAGTATAATACTTAGGGGGAAAAACTGATGTATTAAAATTTCGAATACTCTGTTTTCTTTTGATGTCTCCCCCCAAACAGCGTATAGAATGCAGAACTGGCAGAAGCTGTGATTCTATCGGGCTTAAGATAACAATGTCAAATCAGTTTCAACCTTCAGAGTTCACGTAGGCGGCAGCAGAACTGAGTTGGGGAGTTGGTGTGAGGCTCACCGCCCTATGACGTCAATGTCGACTGCGCAGCTTGTACTTGCAGCTTGACTAATGTTCCAGAGTGCTCACCTTGATTCTATTAGGCCCTAACTTACTCATCGGTGTGTGTGTGTGTGTGTGTTTGCGTGTCTATGTGTTTAATTGATTTGAATGACTAATTTGAACTTTTTAGACTGAAAGATGTCGTTTTGGTTTGAGAAAGTACTTCATCTGTGTCTTTGTCATTCTATTTATGCTTACGTTGGGGTTTTAAAAAATGGTGTTGTTTAATGAAGTAGTGATTCTCTCCCTTCTTCATACTCTCTCTCTGTCTCTCTAATATACTTTCTCTCTCTATTTATCTATCTATCTATCTATCTATCTACGTCTCTCTCTTTATGTATCTATGTATCTCTCTCTCGCACACACTCACACACACACACCATATCTCTGTCTACCACCCTCCTCACTCACTCTACTCCAAACCCACGAACTATGAGGAAATACTTTCCTTGACTTAGTGTACTATGACATATCTTGAAGCTCAGACTGTAGAGTAGAGAAAAGCTAATTATTGAACTTGACTGTGTGGACATGTCTTTGGAGTTGCTAATACGGATGGCTGGAGGTAGTGAGAGAGAGCCTTGAACTGCAGCCTTGCTCCCCCCCCCCTTCTCCTTGGACATAAGGAAATGTCAATCAATCTTTGTAGCCATAGGTGTAATGATAAGCTATTTTTGTATTGATGACCATGCAACGGAATATGGGAGATAATTCTTTATGACATCCGCAAACATAATAAAAACATAAAAGCACTAATTTAATAGTAATTATATGCTATTTCATGACTTTTAGAAATTGTATTAAAAAATTAAATTCAAATAATTTGTGCGTATAATTGAACTCAATTTTTTTATATCACAAAATAAATTTGAACTTCAAAACTTACGAATAATAAATAGCTTGTATTTTATAACATTTTTTGTATAAGTATTTCAATATCAAAATACATTAACGCAGTTTTCAGAAAGGTAGAAGGACACACAGTCAGAGAGAGAGAGAGAAAGTCAAAGATATAAATAGAGAGAATCAGAGAGAGAGAGTGTATGTGCGTGCGTGTGTGTTAAAAAAATACACACATATATATATAGAGAGAGAGAGAGAGAGGGAGAGAGAGAGAAAGAGAGAGGGTGTGTGAGAGAGACACACAGAGAGAGAGTAAGAGAGCGTCATATAAATATATATAGAGAGAGAGACACACACAGAAAGACACACAGCGAAAAAGAGTCAAAGAAAGAAAGTAAGAATCAGAGATAGAGAAAAAAAAAGGCAGAGAGAAAGAGAGTCAAAGAGACAGATAGTATGCTACACATGGGCTGTGAAATGTAAAGCGAGCAGGTCAGACTGACATGTCCAATGTACGGGAGCCAATTTCACACCCTTTCCTTCTCCAGCTAATCACACTCGGAAACTCTGGAAGCTAATGATCAAGACCAGCTGAGCATCAGCTGTGGGCAGGGGCAGAGCCTTCATAACAACCCATTCCCTTCCCTTTTTAATTCCAATCTTGTTTTGAAAGTTCATGCCAAATAATCTTCTCCTGTCTCTCGTTATTGATTGTATATTTTCTAAAAATAGATCAGATATATTAGCACTTAGGGAAAACTTTCATAAAAATCCAATTTAATAATAAGAATGACTTATAGTCAAACCATATCTTGTTTTAGTAGACTGAAATCGAGTTTTATAAATATAAGTATATTGTATAAGTTGATTTTTCTTTTTTTATATATTTAGTATGCATATGTAAGTAAAAAAGAAAAGGGTTTTTATTAGACTTTTGAGTTTGTGGCGGGTAAGGTCATGGGTTGACGCAGTAAATTCATAGCTTCATTTTAAAAATTACGAGCCCACTACAAGCTGATACTTCTTAACCACAAAAGTGTTGTCAACCGTAAGATTTTAAGTATTTTCGGTAAAAAAAAGGTTTTTAAAAAGTTTAAATGTTACAAAAACGAAAAATTTTGCTGACCCGTCGACATTTTTTTATATTTTCGTTTCTTATAGTATTGTGTGGAGCCCCCCCCCCCCCCCAGAGGCTGTACACACTCCTGCTTTCTCTTAAATCCGGCCCTGCCAACCGAGTTGAATATAGAAGATTAAGATATTTAGATCCACACGTAGGCAGCCTGAGAAAAATGTTTTTCTCCAATAGACCGCTGCTCGTCAGTAAAGGGAATACAACTCTTTGATCTAATCAACTCATTTGCAGCTCATCTCCGCTTTCTGTCGCATCTCTAAACACTTCTTCCTTCCAAGATAATGCTGACTTTAGAGAGTACGGAGTGTTTGCTAATAGAAGTTGGCATGTCCGTTTGCAGTCAAGAGAGAGAGAGAGAGAGGATATATTGTGGGAAATAAGGTGTAGCAAAGAAATTTAGGACAAATACTATAATTAGAGGAATACGACGATAGAGCATATAACAAGATAGAATCGGTCAAACTAACAGACAAACAACTATATATATATACATTAAAATTAAACCTTGTAAAAGGGAAAGAGCTGCACAATTATCTCTTAATACTGCAAGATTTATCTCTTTTTTCCTATATAAAGCAAAATTTATTAATTACCACTAATTAATTAAATAATTGGTAATTAATTCTTTAATGATTAATGTTTTTCTTCGACCAATGAAGAGTTGCACAAAGTTTCAACTTGATCCGGGAATGAGAATTGGAGGAAATACCATATGTAGGATTGGTATCAGACAGACAGAAAGAGTGAGTTAATATAAGCTTATTTAAAAGACTAAGCAGCCATACTGATCAAGACAGAATGATAGATGGACGGATTGAAATACAAATATACGAACTCTTAAGCCTTATTTAATCAAATAATGATATATATTTATTTATTTATTTATATACAGTGCTTTTATGACGGTATGCGACGGTACGGCGTACCGGCACCTTTTCGAGTATTGTCAGAAGATCCGACACTACTCTTGTATTTTAACATTTATTTTCAATTTAATAGTAGTTAAAAGTTAGACAATCCATCCCTGAGTACGGCACCTACTTTTTTTTACAATGAAATAATGTATAAGAGAAACAGATAAAGACAGTTAGACAGAGAAACGAAATGAGGTTTCTCTACTTTAAAAAAAAAAATTTGCCTAGATTCACTCCTTACCCTTCCCCCCTTTCTAGAATTTTGTGTTTACCTTTTTAAAGTTCTCTCTCGCCCTTCTCTCCCTTACATCCAGAGGAGTACCAGGCACAGCTCGACTAGTCAACCCTAGAAAAAAAAGAACTCACCTGAAACGAGCAGACTTATGTGCACTTTTTTTATACGACTTAAAAACAAACACACACTAAAAAAATTGACAATTTTATTTCTCTTTCTGGACTAATTCTAATAACATTCTCTAGTCCGCTTAGTGCGGGTTATTTCCAAAGACTTATGCAGGTAAATAACACACGTTCATTTGAAGACCCAGTTGGTTTTGTTTTAGGGTTGTTGACCACTGGTAGTTTTCTTTTTGTATTCTTAACCATTTGCGGTATAATGGTTTTAGTGTTGTATATCACTGGTATTGTTGTTGTTATGATTTAGATATTTTAGATAATTTTATTATACCGGTAATACCATTATGTACTAAACTATCGGTATTGTTTATTCTAGACGACTTGAATTTTTATTTAATGTTCTATCTGTTAACTTTGAACTATTGGTGTCTTCTAGATAAGTGGTTTTGTCGCTGTTGTTATTCTTATACCATGTACTATTGCAATAGTATTCTTTAAAAAAAGATATTTCTACTCCTGGATGTATTGGAAGAGTGCACTGGTTGGTACATATTTTCAGAAGTTATATCTGATGTCCAAGGTATGCCGGAAATATTCATTATGATACGAAATGAAACAACAGAATTCCATTTGACGAAATAAAACACTTCAGTAGAAATCAAAAGATTGAAGACTTAGTATTAACATACAATAGTACTAAATTTTAATAATAGACTCACAAAAGTATTTAACATGAAGCTTAAAACTTAGTGATTGACAGACTCTGGTGTAAGCTATGAAGTAAATAGGTTTTTAAATAGACACACCTCAAACGAGAAATAAGGTAAAGCTTTTAATTTCTAGTTATCTCCCTTTCTTTCTCCAATCTTTTGTTTAAAAATCTGATTTTTCTTGAAAGCAATATGTTAGTAAACTTCCTCTTTACGCATCGCTAAAGACATCTTGCGACACTGTATTACAGAAAACTGCGAATGTGTTTATAACATACAATAACAATATACATTGTTATAACTTTGTGACTTCGAATGGGTTTCATAGAATTTATTGAGACTTCTCTCTAGTGTATAAATAATATATTCACAGTTCAAAGTGGATGCATGAGTAAAGGCTTTTTAAAAAAAACTTGAAAATAAAAACTGCATGTTTACTTGAGAAACCAGATTTCTAGTTTTATTGACCAAGTTACTACAATTTTTTTTTGTAAGAGGGAATATTTCCATAGACAAGCTAAAAGCAGTGGCGTAGCTAGAGTGAGAGGGAGGGACAAATGTGAAAATCCCCCCCCCCGGGCACCCACATGAGGGGGGACTCCAAAAGAATGTCCAAAATGTGTTTTTACATTAAATATTATACCATTATCTCATGTCATGATTTCGAATGTCAAAATGCATGGAAGAGATGAGGGTTATATGGATGTACAATAAATGTAAACATCAGAAATGTTAACTGTGTACCTTCGAATATGACCACTGACACAAAGTGTGTTGCCACAACTATCTTGACAAAGTCCGAGGAATAAACATCTTTCTAGCTACTGCAGCGCCCTCTAAGGATGGTCTTGTTTGTTATTGTTTTGTTTCTTTATTTGTATTTCTCACCTGCACCTGAGCTGAGCTTTGACCAGACGATCTATTTGATAGGTCTCTTTCACTCCCTCTGGGCACATTGTTAACTACGTCCTGAGGTAACTTGGGTAAACAATCTGCACGCTTCTTTTGTCATGGCGTCTGTTGTCTTGGCAACACTGCATACACCGAGTTCACATATGGAGGTTATTGAGCAATCAAAGTTTGTATGGTTGGTAACCCTAATAGCTAGATATTTGTCAAAGTTCACATCTTGTATGCTAGGAAATCCTAAGGCACTGTCGTCGATGAATGCAAAAAACCTATTGCGACCTGCATATTTTGCCTCATCTGATACTGACAAAGCCGTTGTCCTTCGGGTGTCTATTTAAGTTGGCTTAGGCTAACAGGTGTTTTTGGTTGTCTCCAAATGAAGGTATGGCGTATTAGGAAATCATAATAAAATAATAAAGTTAGCATTACTTGCAAAGATAGAAACAGTTCAGAATATAACAAAAAATGGCCGCCTGTTTATTTCCAGTTTTAAAAAGGTTAAATGAAGACTGTAGATTGTTTTCGAGATGATATTTGAACTTAATGACCTCATAGAGCCTCATTTTCAGAACGGGAACAAAACGTAGAAAAGGATTTGGAACCACGAGCCAATTTTAAAGTATAAACTGTGCACACACTTCTAGACATCCAACATTTGTTCAGACCAGTTCATCGGTATTTAGTCTTAAGTTTACAATAAATGCACTCTTCCCATTTTACTTTCTCAGCTCGGGACAACATTTACAATCTCACAGATATTTTACTATGACATGGACAATGGGAGGGTGTGGGGGTAATTTGCTGAGTAGTCATTTCATTTGTTTTTTGTTTTTTTCAGTATCCTTTCTAACACTAAAATAGATTTCAAGCATTTATCAAGCTTTTGTGTTATTTGAAATTCAAACTATTGAAGGTAATTCAGCTCTAGTCGTTATAAATGTATAATGTATTAAAAACCTGCAGCATCTCATTGTTTGGGGTTCTGAGCTAGCAGCACTTTCCATCCCACTATCCCCTTTTGTTATGTTAATATAACTTCTATTTAGATTTGAATAATAGTTATATATTTTTAAGATGTTACTATAATACGCTTCTTTTTTTATTTTGGCGATTAAAAAAATTAATTACACGAGGTCAAGACTAAACGAAAAAAGAAACTATTCTACGAAGAATTAGTTGTTGTTTTTTTTCCCTCGAGGCATCAAAGCAGCAGGGGAAATAATATCAGATACAGTACTGACAAGGAGTTGCGCCAACTATACACTTAGTCATCTTTAGTGATTGCTGTTAAGTCTCACTCATCGGGAAATATATTTAAACACATGTCACGTATTTTAACTAGTTCGATATATGTGCAGGTTTAATCAACGTTCAGACCAAACTGAAACAGAGAAGAGTTGAGCCGAAGGCTCTTCGAGCTCTAGGCGTGTAAACCTGCTTGAACAAACTGTTCTGTCTGGAAGAGGTCCATGTCAATGTCTATGTAAGACATTGCTATTTCCAATATATTCGGCACTACGGGCGCATGGACTAGATTGCATGGCCGAAGGCCGATCACATCTGGAACCCCGCCATTTTCCTATGTTGTATCAAGCTAACCGTGCAGGACTCGCCATTAGCGTAACGGTCCCCTGAGGTACGGCGCATTGATTATCGACAGGCATGGGCGCCCTCAGGATTTTTTGCAGGGGGGTGCAAGTTGCCGCCTATGGCTCAAAGTCGTAGCTTCAACTTTTTTAGTACATATAATATTAAAGAAAAGAATTGGTGCCCCTAAACTATTTACTGTTTATCTGTGCGGCCCGTGCATCCCGATGGTCGATCAAACAAAAAGTGCAAATGCTGCCAAACTGTCAATAAATTTACTTCTGAATTGCTACATGTCGCGATGGACAAGCCGGCAATGAACGCAATCTGGCAGTTCTGATATTATTCTGTAGGTTGCAATTCTTCAATCGTTTTAGGATGTAAACAAAAACAGGTTGAACTAAACACTAATAATGCTTGAATAGTGAGACGTTAATGATGAAACTAACCAATCCAGAGACGGAATGTAAAGTCGGATCAACCTGAAATTTTGAACACTTATTTCTTTTACCCGACAACACAAGAATCAATAAAAAAAATTAAATTAATTAACTTTTGGTAATTAATTATTTCGATTGGTATCACAAACAAGGGAAAAAAATTGTACTTAACTAAAGTGGCGGTATAAGATGAATTAGTCCCCTATATAGGTCGTCGTCTGAGTCTTAGTGAACACAACATGAAAAATAAGACAATACTATAGAAACAATAGATAATTAAATATCTTCCTTGTTCGTAGGCTCTTCACTAGCAGAGTGCTTACCGTGTTGGCCTAAAAAGGATTGAGCCATGAGTTCGAATTCAGGTCGTTCAACCCTCTTTTTTTTAAATTAATTTTTTAAATGCTTATACATTGTTTGTCTATACCTATTAAAAATTTAATTACATGAATGATGCCAAACTAATTGATACAACTATACTTAATATAATTTTTTTTTTTGTTAAAGTATTTTTTTAAAAATATTTTCATGTTTTACCTTTAAATATTGTTTAAGACATGTCTGTTTCTCTCTCGCGCTCTTTCTTTCTTGTTTCTCTCTCTCTCTCTCTCTGTCTCTCTGTCTTTATTGCGTATTCATTTTAATTTTCCTGAAACCAAATCTTTAAGAAGGGTTTGTTTTTTTTGTACATGAACGTAAGCTTCCAGTGACATTAAATCTTTTGACCGTAAGTCAGGTCATTGATTTCAAAGTCTGGCATAACCTTTTCTTCTTTTATAGCCAACGAAAGCAGTTTTAATCTTACGTGAAAAACCACGGCAATGCTGGATCAATGTTTCTAGCCAAATTATAAAGTTTAAGATTTGAAAAACAAGTACGATAAAGTATAGGCGTTGTCCTGAATTTTTTAGAGCAGGAGAGGGCAGGGACTCCAGCGACTTTTAGTGGGGAAGGAGTTGAATCTCCTGGGTAGCTATCAAAGAATTTGGTGACCGTAGATGAACCTCAAGTCTCCCACACAGTCTTGTCCGGCTATGACCATGGGAATTTTGTGATTGTAGTTTTGCTTCATTTTTTATTGGAGGGATTTATCCTTCTTACCCGCCACCCTCACCCCGGTTATGCCCATGATTTTGGTGACTGTAGATTTGCTTGAGCTTTTTTTTTATTATTGGAGGTAAGGTCAAGGTTAACCTCACAATTGGCTACAATATTGACAACGTGTTGATGGGAAGTTTAATTTTATTTCTGGGTGGGGATTGAACCCTGAAAACACTCACCATCTGGCTACACCCATGCTAAGAAGACTTAGAGATTTTGTTTTGTTCAGTAGATTTCTTTAAAAAGCCGGCAAAACGTGTCGATTCTTTCCATAATAGACAGGCCAACGCAAAAGGTTGTAAACACATTCTCCGTGCCATGTTTTGTCTAAAAGAACTAACCATCATAAGTAATAACACGATAGACACAAAAGTGTGTCGTCTGCAACCTGTTCCACTAATTATTTGACTCACATCTTGCTCTGTCTTACTGTTCCACTAATTGCTTTATTCTTGATTCCTAACCAGCTCTGTCTTACTGTAGCATACTCATACTACACACTTAAATTCAAGTCAGTTTGAACTTTAAATGAATGAAGTAATTCTGTGATGTTATTTCATAGCTTAATTTGTGATAAAGAAGATCAATCAAAATTTCAGTTTGACCTCGACATAAATTTCAACCAATAGCTTTTTTGGTGTTACATGTGTGAGCAGGTCAGGAGGCGCTCGAATGGAGACCTTTTCTCTGCTCAACATTAAATATTATTAACAGTAAGCAGTTTTTAACTCTATTGGGTGGGCTCAGTCTGTGACACCTCAGTCTACGACCAAGGGGCTAGAGTCACCTAAGTAACCAGACATACTAACCTAAACTAAATGAAAGCACAAACGAAACTTTATTTACATATACAAAAATAAATCAATAATAAAAAATATAATATATACACTAAACCACTACAACCAATACTAAACCCCCTGCTTCTAAACCTACACTACTACAAACACCAACAAACTAACCAAACCAACTATCTAACACAAACTGATCTAACCAACTATCTAACTAAACCACTACCACTAATACGCTAGACCTAGATCTACACAAACACACTACAATAAACTAGTCTAGACCTACAATATTCTACTACTATAACCTACCCATAACTAAAACCAAAACAAGAACACCTTAGTTAGTACCTTACTATTAGTATTCACTAAGAACAGAAACAGACTATAAGTAAGGCAACACTACACTACAGAAACAAAATAAATCTAGATCTACAGCAGAGTAATAGCAGCATGTATTTCAACAGTTATATTCAGCAGTAATAACCAACCTATATAACAATAGGGGGAAGTACAAATAATAAACTTGGCACTAGCCTATAAAAATAAAATACACAAAAATAGCTCTGGGAGCGCAAGCTCACACATGAGTTCAGTGCTTTTTTTTTTGTAAAAAGAAATAGGTGCCGGTACTCAGTTATTGATGGCCTAATTTTTAACTACTAATAAATTAATAGTAGACGTTAAAATACAAGAAAAGCGATACTTTTTCCCAACATTGAAAATGGTGCCGGTACGTCGTACCGGTGCGTACCGTCACAAAAAAAAATAAACAACAACAAAAAACACTGCATTTGTTTACACTTTCAGTAAATTGTAAACAATGGAGAAACTCTCTCCTAATGCACCTCACACCTCTCACGTTTAGATAATCTTGGTGAGCAATAGTGAAGCCGTGAAAAATGTACTCTTCTGGAATCAAACTTCTAGACAATCTGACAAACTGAAATCTATTTCAACACTAACAAGAAGTTGTGTAAATACTATAATGACAATGTACTGCTAATGTAAGCGTAAATAGTCAGTTGCGGATATTATAACACTTTCAGTCTATATCAAGGACATCATTCAAGAGAGGTTTTCTATTTTAGTTCTGTTGTAGTTTCAACTAGAAGTAGATTTACTAGACCAGATGTATCTGTATCGTTATTTGTAGATTAATTAGTTCTACCTCCAATTAAAAGATTCCAGCACTAGGGTCGAGGCGTCACTCATAAAGCTATGGCGTATCCTCATACTACGTACTTTAACTCTTTCCTCCCACCCACGACTCTATTCTATCCACTACTCAATATTTGTGTTTATTGGTTGAGTCACTTGTAATAGGAAACAATATATAATCTCCCCTTTCTGATGCATTACAAGTGAGTAACTCTGTTAGATAGAATGTAAAAGAAAATTTCGTCAAAAAAAAATGAATAGTCAGCTGTGCTAACTCCTGAATCACTCTAAAGCCTACCAACAAACGAAGTTTGATTTTTTCTTTCTTTAAATACAGAATTTCTTAGACAAGGGTAACACTTTCATTTTTTTTTTCTCAGCGAGAGAACAAACTACTAAATACAACAGCAACAAAGTAAGTTTAGTGAAGGAAATCAAAACAGCATTGGCACAGAAACTAATTGGAGGCGCGGTGGTTGAGCGGTAAAGCGCTTGTCTTCCGAACCGAAGGTCCCGGGTTCGAATATCGGTGAAGACTGGGATTTTTGTTTGCCTCTGAGTTCACCCAGCTCTATTAAGTACCTGACATTAGTTGGGGAAAAGTAAAGGCGGTTGGTCGTTGTGCTGGCCACATGACACCTTTGTAATCGATGGGCCACAGAAACAGATCAACATCATCTGCCCTATAGACCACTGAAAGGGGAACTTTACTTTACTTTTACAGAAACTAATTACTAATTAAATAAAAAAAAACTCTATTATTACTACAATGCACAATTTATATAAATTCAATTTGTGCACAAAAGCATCCCCAATAAACAGACAATCAATTTAAATTCAAGAGAAATCGTTGCTATAAGATAGCAATTAATCCTTAAACGAAAATTAATAAAAATCTAAAATAAAAATGGATTTAGCAATAAGCCCAACAATTTTTAATGTTGAAATGTAAAACATATTTTATGAATTTCCCGAAGTAAGGGTAAATATTATTAATATATATATATATATATATATATATATATATATATATATATATATATGTATGTATGTGTGTATATATATGTGTGTGTGTGTGTGTGTGTGTGTGTGTGTGTGTGTGTGTGTGTGTGTGTGTGTGTGTGTGTGTGTGTGTGTGTGTGTGTGTGTGTGTGTGTGTGTGTGTGTGTGTGTGTGTGTGTGTGTGTGTGTGTTTTGTTTTTTTTTTAATATTTTTAATGTGCAGGTCCTTGATATGAAATTTATTCAGGGTTAGTTTTACTCTTAAAACTGAAGAGCACATTCACGGAATCTGTAACAGCCACTTGCATTAGAAAAAAAACTCTTAACAATTAAATGAAAAACAACACATCTGTGAATAACATAACTTAAAAAGTAAAAAAAAAAAAGTAGGTGCATTAACAATACAATTTTTGGGAACGTCACTAAATGTGTGTATAATTATATACACCGTCCACTTGTGTATTAGCCTAGAGTCTCATCTGGAGGATTTACATAACGAAAAATTCTACTTCTAAAAAGATCTGACATTTGTTTGAAATGTGGCTTACCTTTAATTTCCTTGACATTAATGAACAGAAAGTATCATTTGGAACGCAGCTTAAAGGTTCTTATAGTTAGAGTTTTTGTCTTACCTTTTCTTTAAAGTTGCTGGCTCTGTTTAATCTTCTTATATAAACAATTTATTTACAATTATTCAAACATAAAAAAAAAATTGAATTTAGAATTTATTTAGTTTAGAAATCTGGCCAACCTGAAGTTCGACATTCTGTAAAGTGCAAGCTGGCATTTATGTTTAATTATGTTTTTAATGGACTAGATGGGCGTCGCTGGTGTCAAAGTGACATAACGCTGTAAAGGAAGTACAGTTGTATTTATTAACTAATATTTATAAATCTATTGATCAAAAAAGATGTTTATACTTATTGTTAAAATATGTATAATTTTATAAAGATTTTCATATATGGAGGACGATCCAAAAATTGCGAACCTTTTGGTGTTTCCGGTGTACAGAACACTTCTTGTAGCAGCAAACGTCTAAGCTTTTTCGCTAGTAGCAAAAAGTAAGTTTTATTATTAAGTTGGGAACAGTGATCGTTCAATATGGCGTTCTTAACTTTGTTGATTGAATTTTGAACGATGTTTAAATTCTACACATGTCTCCCCTCTCTCTTGTTTCTGTTTCAATTTTCTTACGTTTGTCTTGAGGTTCCACTACATTTCTTCATATAGCCGTCTTGTTTTCTTTGTCACACTCTGTGTATTTCATTGCTTAAAGAGCGTCAATGGAATCTTATAAATCATAGTGTGAAAATCTCCACTAACAACATATAGTTATAGGGTTTACAATACTGGTATATGTAAGTGTGGTGTCAGGAAAATCAGTAATTGAAAAAAAGAAGTGGAAGAATGCCTGAATGACATTGATGAACTGCTACATGCCAGACTCTGAATTGCTTGCTGCAACTTTCTACCCAGACTTGTGTTTTTAATACCTAAACCTTTGAGAAGGTAACGTGTCTGAAGTTAATTGTGTACGTGCGGGTGTTGAGTTGATGTGAACAGAGAATAAAGCAGACTACTGAAGTTTTTACACCAAACATTTTGCTTTGCACTGTAGATCTACTTTCTACCTGGAAGTCAGATGTGCACTAAGATAAGTACTCACTATCCTTTGAAGAACCGTTATTTTGACAACCTTCATGCCTAGTCTGCAATAACGAGTAGCGCAACTGACAATGTTTTCTATGATTAGAAAAGATTCGGATCGCGTTAAAAATGAGTGTCGGACCTAAGCATCCCAACCTCAATGTCTATTAGGTATGAAATGATAATATATTCTCCCCTAACCTCCTCCTCTGGGGTTCTATTCAGAATTAAAGAACATTTTAGAAATCTATTAAAAGGGGAGATCGCCGATTAGTAAAGGACAGACGTCACTTCAAAACAAAAAAAAGAAGATAATTACGTCCTACACATGTCACGTGTCAATCTAGTCGCGCAGGTTAATCAATGACTTTAACTCTGCTAAGTCGTTGGTTTTCCTGGCTGATTTAGGCAACCCATTCCATTCCATTCTCTAATGGCATTAGGGAAGAAAGAAGTGCTTGTACGAATGTGTTCTGGCTTATGGAATAAGAAATGTGCCTCTTTCTTTGTATCTTTCTGAGTACTTCATTAGGTTTTGTTTGGTTAATAGCCACGTAGTTTTCTATGGTTTTTTGGGTGCAAAAGGGTTAATAGCCTCGTAGGTTTCTGCTGTTTGTGGGTGCAAAAGGGTTAATAGCCACGTAGGATTCTACTGTTTGTGGGTGCAAAAGGGTTAATAGCCACGTAGCTACTGTCTGTGGATACGAAAAGGTTAATATCCACGTGGAAAGATAATTAGTGGTATTGTAGAACAAATGCCTATAGCCTAGTTTATAGAACCTTCGCTAGAATACTAAAACACCCTTGGGCAAACAAATGACTTCTGCTGACTGGAAATCCCGCTTCTTCGAGATGATGGAAAGCTGGAGGAATGAGGATAAGTTGAACACCTGAACAGGTAGGCAGGCGTAACACAAAAGTACCTTGTGCTCAGAATGGCCAGGAAATGTGACTGGTTAAATAGTGTTTTGTTTCTTAAAAACACTTCTTGTAGTTTTTTAAATATGCCATTGTCTTTCTTTCATTAGAAATTAGTGTTTATCTTAACCTAAATTCTAAAGTGACGAAACGTACAAGATTACTTTGATAGGTATAGTGAAAACATTTGGATCAATGCCGAGTTTTAATGTGGCTTCATGATTACCTTTTTAATAAAATAATCAAAACAACCAAATTAAATTCAATTACATTTAGCAATCTCTCGTGGTGGGCACTTATTTGTCTAATCCGTTAATCCTTTTTTAGCCAATGATCGATTGCCTCTCGCTAATTGCCTTTGTTTTCAATCCTACCAGTTCTAAGCCGGTCAAATTATTTTGCCCGCTTAAATTTACTTTGTAAGATTCCCTATTTATTGCAGATATGACACTTGTATATACACGATATGATGCTAACTTACTTTGTTAACATTTTGTTTTTCCAAAGAACTGATCTATATATTTCAAACTTCCGTCCTTACTAATGTCTAACAATACCTCAGTCTCAGCAGACGTGATTTTGACATGATGCAATCACACAATAATTGGCCGAATAGAGCTGAACGCCTCTTTTTATCTTTAAAATGACATATTCTTTAGTCTGTTGAACCGTTGGGGCACTATATGCAAAATTTGATGACCGTCTTTCTCCATTCCTCTCTTTTTTTTGTTTGCCTTAGATAGAAACTGTTTCAATTGCAGGCCAGTCCAATTTTTTATGTTGTCTTTCCATTGCTTTCTTTGTCTGCCTCTTCTTCTTTTGCTTGGTACTGTTCCCCGAAGACCTTGTAATATGGCCATAGATTTTTAGCGTGCATTTATTTTACGATAGTTAGCAGGTCACCGTGGTATCCAATCTATCGAACGCCTTTAAGCAGTCCTAAAAAATGTTTCTTCCGGACCCCTCTCAAAGCAGCATTATTGAAATAGCAAAAGTAGACCTATTTCGACCATGTGTCTTGTCGAAATTTGTAATCATACATTTTTAGTCTGGAGATAATGTCATTTCCAAATCTGTAACGTTTGTACATGTTTTCCCCCTCCCACTTCCAATTCTCGGATAAAGTTAAAATTTTTCTATAATGATACATAGTGGATGGCAATACGTGAATCAATGCAAAATTAAACAATTAGTTAACCAATTAGTGTATAATTTATTAGTGGTTATTAGAAAATTGCACCAAAAAAAACTATTAAATTCTTTTAAACATGAAAAGCATTGCAAAATAACTTTTAAAGAGTGACAATACCTCATTTATACATCTTATACATCTTAAACAGGGACTGCAATTCTTTTTCTATTAAGACCTAATGAATGTTAGATTTTTAAAAAAGGAACATTTTTTACTCCATCACATCTCCCCCCCCCCCCCCCCCCCGAGGAAAATTCTTGGTCGAATGTACAAATCTACTAGACTTTATAATATTCTAGTGATAAGATTTTAGATCTAGATTGAGAGGACGGTGCGCAAATGTTTCTGATCAGTCATTAAATGCATGATTCGGAAATACCCGAAGACGTATAGCCTATTCAAGATAAGAATTTACTAGTCCTCTAGACTAAGTTAATCATAGACATAAATAAATATAGACTGACCGAAGGAAGTAACTTCATGTAACTTGAAAACATGTATATCTATTGTATTCGGATTTCCGAATTATGAAAAGTTGCATGATCTTCATTCTTAGAGATTAAACAAAACTATTGTAATACTTATATAGGTTATGGCTGAAATAGATATGAATACTTAACTTTTATACTGCTCATAAATGCTGTATAATAAAGTACACAAAATTGCAAGTCACAAATTTTCGTTACATAAAACTCTTTAATCGGCCAGTCTATATTTATTTATGTCTATGAAGTTAAATTATTTAAATTATTATTTAAACGTTGAAAACTTATAAAAGTAAAACTAGAGTCTTATCAATGTGGCCAACGAGCTGGTCATTCTTTTCCCATCTATATACATAAACTGTCAACATTTCTAGGACTATCATTACAGCCGTTTTCGAGAATTATGTCCACCCAGAAGATTGGAGCTTTTGCCCACTCCGAATGTCTGACTTAAATTGTATTGTAAAAATTGCTAAACTTTATAAATACCTCCGTATTCTGACCACCGAGTACACCAACTATCTAGATTTGTATAGATTGTGCTACCTCTAATGATACAATTACAAAAGTAAAACACACTTTATTATAACTAAATAAACAAAGCGGCTTTATGACAAATAGCTAGAGCTATATTTTCTTTATTTACGAATTCGTGTTTGTCTCATGGTATCTTTGGCCAATAAAAGCTACACATAAAATGTACACAAGTGTCAAAACAATCAGCTTATGAAGGAGGAGGTTGTAAGTGTGCAGTAAGACTGATGTAGGCAGGATCAAACGACCCCAAAACAACTAAATGAAAACAAAAGCAGAAGTCTAAAGAGTCAGCAACTGCTGGGCTACGTCATCGACACTTCCACACATTTACCCACTAAGAGTGCATGAGTGTTGTGTGAGGTTGGTGTGTGTGGAGCAGAAAGCGGTGTGGGGGGGGGGGGAGGGAGAAGGATGACGTGTCGCTAAAGGGAAGGATCGTGTCTCAACTACTATAATTAAATGAAGACTACGTTTACACAAATGAGAACCGTTGGCCTAATTTAAAAAAAAAGCGACTCCAACGTGCGTAGTTTTCAACTTCTAATGGTCACTCGCCTATGTAGGTGAGAAGACGTGCAAGGGTGGGGTCTCGGCAGGGCCTACTGCTAAGGAGGAGTTTCAACAGGTATATGTAAAAAAGACATTCTGTGTATATGTGTGTGCGCTCACGAAAAAAGGGGGGAGGGGGTCGCTTTTGTTGTTCAAGGCAAGGATGATTGTGTTTCTATATTCTGTCTGTACAGCTGTATAGATATATATAGACTACACCTTTCCTGTCTTTGTAACTTGAGTCTGGAAATAATACACTGAATTAATTTGCACAGTTCCTGAGTTCTGACTCCTTTTGGGATAGACTCTTGTTTTATTTGTATTCATTGTTGGATTGCAAGGTAGGGTGCAGTTAGCTTTTCTTTGGGAGCAAAGACTGGACTTAGTTGAGGAAAAGTGTTCTCTTGTGGATGCATTTCTCTTAAGCACTTAATTAACCATGGTGAGTAGAATTTATATAACCTTTTGATCGATAGTCACGTGGTAACTACGTAAGATTTGAGAAGATGAAATGACTCTGTTGTATTACAGAGATTGTGTAACTAACTGAATGACTGTTTAATTGAATGACTGTGACCGAGTAATTGGATGACTGTGACCGAGTAATTGGATGACTGATTGACTGAATCACCAGCCACTTTCACATAATTGTGTACCAGATACAAAATGGCTGCCTGGCTGTGTGGTATGTCCTCGGGACTGTCGTTCCGTGGATTCGATGGTCCCGGGTTTGAACCCTTTGTGCGGCTATCCCCCGCCGTCCTGCGGGAGGTTTGGACTAGGATGTAATTATCTTCAAATCTGAAGCTACATCCGAAACTTAAAACTAACAAGTAGTCTAACTTTACAATCTTATAAAACTATTAAAAAGACATTTGATGAGTGTGGTAAGATCTATAGTGTCCAACTTTGCAACCTTATAAAACTATTAAAAAGACATTTAATGAGTGTGATAAGATACTATAGTGTCACCAAAGCAACCCTTGGTCCCCATAGTTTGTGAGGAAACTTCACTGGCTAGACAAATACAAAACCTGTCTATAACAATCGTTTTAAAAGAAGGAATCAATACCGAGACATTTATTAGGTCTACTATTCATCCTGGAAATGTAGATTTTTAAAATTATTTAATTGTACATAAACTTTGATTTTTTTTTACTTTAATGTACTTATTGACTTGTTGCTATTATGCAGACAATCTAGATGTTAGGAGACACATTTTTTCAATATATTAATTTAACATTTTAATTAACTTGAGATAGAACCATTTACAGCCTGGAGTTCAGAGTCCCACTAAATGTTTATCGTATCGTGTCACTGTCTAGAACACAAGGCAATGTCTTAGAATCCAAAGATTAAGGGAAGAACATAACAAGAAAAAGAAGGAAAGTATAATCAAAGAAATCTTGAAACTTAGGGCCTCTAAAACAAATGTTCTTGAGGGTGGAGTGGGTAACATTTTTCTTTATCATAGAAACACCATTTTACTAAAGAGAGCTGTTATTTTTTTGTTATGGTCATTTGTGACAGGTCTATAAATAGGTATGGACTATTTATTTCTTCTCCTTCTTCTTCCTTCTCATTATTAAGTTGAGGAAATTCAGTTAACTAGTTCTCTCTATACTGTTTGTCTCTTTAAGGATTGTTCTGGGACTAGTATTCAAGTTGAGGAGATTCAATTAGCTAGTTCTCTCTATACTGTTTGTCTCTTAAAGGATTGTTCTGGGACTAGTATTCAAGTTGAGGAGATTCAGTTAAC
The DNA here is from genome assembly GCA_030265305.1 of Biomphalaria pfeifferi. Classification (NCBI taxonomy): domain Eukaryota; kingdom Metazoa; phylum Mollusca; class Gastropoda; family Planorbidae; genus Biomphalaria; species Biomphalaria pfeifferi. Next base: position 769,983 of record JASAOG010000033.1, read on the forward strand.
TAGTTCTCTCTATACTGTTTGTCTCTTAAAGGATTGTTATGGGACTAGTATTCAAGTTGAGGAGATTCAGTTAGCTAGTTCTCTCTATACTGTTTGTCTCTTAAAGGATTGTTATGGGACTAGTATTCAAGTTGAGGAGATTCAGTTAACTAGTTCTCTCTATACTGTTTGTCTCTTAAAGGATTGTTATGGGACTAGTATTCAAGTTGAGGAGATTCAGTTAGCTAGTTCTCTCTATACTGTTTGTCTCTTAAAGGATTGTTATGGGACTAGTATTCAAGTTGAGGAGATTCAGTTAACTAGTTCTCTCTATACTGTTTGTCTCTTAAAGGATTGTTATGGGACTAGTATTCAAGTTGAGGAGATTCAGTTAGCTAGTTCTCTCTATACTGTTTGTCTCTTAAAGGATTGTTCTGGGACTAGTATTCAAGTTGAGGAGATTCATTTAACTAGTTCTCTCTATACTGTTTGTCTCTTAAAGGATTGTTATGGGACTAGTATTCAAGTTGAGGAGATTCAATTAGCTAGTTCTCTCTATACTGTTTGTCTCTTAAAGGATTGTTATGGGACTAGTATTCAAGTTGAGGAGATTCAGTTAGCTAGTTCTCTCTATACTGTTTGTCTCTTAAAGGATTGTTCTGGGACTAGTATTCAAGTTGAGGAGATTCATTTAACTAGTTCTCTCTATACTGTTTGTCTCTTAAAGGATTGTTATGGGACTAGTATTCAAGTTGAGGAGATTCAATTAGCTAGTTCTCTCTATACTGTTTGTCTCTTAAAGGATTGTTATGGGACTAGTATTCAAGTTGAGGAGATTCAGTTAACTAGTTCTCTCTATACTGTTTGTCTCTTAAAGGATTGTTATGGGACTAGTATTCAAGTTGAGGAGATTCAGTTAACTAGTTCTCTCTATACTGTTTGTCTCTTAAAGGATTGTTATGGGACTAGTATTCAAGTTGAGGAGATTCAGTTAGCTAGTTCTCTCTATACTGTTTGTCTCTTAAAGGATTGTTATGGGACTAGTATTCAAGTTGAGGAGATTCAGTTAACTAGTTCTCTCTATACTGTTTGTCTCTTAAAGGATTGTTATGGGACTAGTATTCAAGTTGAGGAGATTCAGTTAGCTAGTTCTCTCTATACTGTTTGTCTCTTAAAGGATTGTTCTGGGACTAGTATTCAAGTTGAGGAGATTCAGTTAACTAGTTCTCTCTATACTGTTTGTCTCTTAAAGGATTGTTATGGGACTAGTATTCAAGTTGAGGAGATTCAATTAGCTAGTTCTCTCTATACTGTTTGTCTCTTAAAGGATTGTTCTGGGACTAGTATTCAAGTTGAGGAGATTCAGTTAGCTAGTTCTCTCTATACTGTTTGTCTCTTAAAGGATTGTTATGGGACTAGTATTCAAGTTGAGGAGATTCAGTTAGCTAGTTCTCTCTATACTGTTTGTCTCTTAAAGGATTGTTATGGGACTAGTATTCAAGTTGAGGAGATTCAGTTAACTAGTTCTCTCTATACTGTTTGTCTCTTAAAGGATTGTTCTGGGACTAGTATTCAAGTTGAGGAGATTCAGTTAGCTAGTTCTCTCCATACTGTTTGTCTCTTAAAGGATTGTTATGGGACTAGTATTCAAGTTGAGGAGATTCAGTTAACTAGTTCTCTCTATACTGTTTGTCTCTTAAAGGATTGTTCTGGAACTAGTATTCAAGTTGAGGAGATTCAGTTAGCTAGTTCTCTCTATACTGTTTATCTCTTAAAGGATTGTTCTGGGACTAGTATTCAAGTTGAGGAGATTCAGTTTGCTAGTTCTCTCTATACTGTTTATCTCTTAAAGGATTGTTCTGGGACTAGTATTCAAGTTGAGGAGATTCAGTTAACTAGTTCTCTCTATACTGTTTGTCTCTTAAAGGATTGTTCTGGGACTAGTATTCGGGCCTCTGATAGGGATGAAGAACGTGATCAGCATTCTCTTCTGACACCAGTCTTTATGTTCATTTCACAGAATGTGTATTGTCTCATTCTGTTCTCTTTTTAAAAAAAGAATGTTGGTCAATTTTAAACCTAATGGAGATTTTCATACATGGCGGAAAAACTATAATTAGCTAGTTTTTTTGGTGTATCCGGTGTACAAAATAAAAAAGTGCTGATAAGCTGTTTTTTTAAAGTGTCTGATAATTATTATGCAATTTTTAGCACTCTCTATTGACTTCAAACGAGCACTATTTAAATTAAGGAAGACTGGAACCACAAAAAATCCAGCTTATATTAGAAATTATATTTATATTAGATTTCAATCTGCATTGTTTATTTGTCTGGAGCCAGTGCAAAAATGTTTATCTAGACCTATATAAATTTGTCGTATTTGGACGCCATCTGTAACACGCCCAGTCTAAATACGTATCGTTCATTACATAACCAGTCTACAGTTAGCTGATATCACTTTATTTATGACACTAATGCTCATTTCTAATGAAAAAGATTCGTTTTATCCATTCGTCTGTTGTTGTCATACCTCGCTCTGCCCCTTCTCCTATTTGTTTTTATTCTTTAAAAATTTTATTTGTTTAAACCTTAAGTTCATGGTCTTACTATTTCTTCCATAAAACAACGTTGGCAGCTGTTCCGAAAGAAAATATAAGGTGGATGAGTGGAAGTCCGTGTGGTGCCCCAAACCGAAATTTTGTGTTCAAACTCTTTACTGGCCAGCCAGGATTTTTACTTGAACTTTAACAAATTCTAAATAGCATTGAGTTGAAGTGGAGTTAAAGAAGAGGGTCATAGTCTCGGATGACCAATACTCTTGTGCTATCGGGTCAGCCTGTTTGCATGTCTTCTAATATTTGCATTCTTGGCTATATCTATACTCACATTTGTAGTCCACATCCATTGTAACATTTATAGTCAAATTAGTCACTATTGAAATCTATATTTATAATCTACTATCCGGTTAATGACTCGCGTCCTGCGGGCCTTAGTTAAGGTATTACTGATCTACTGGATTGTATTTAGATTCATGTCAAACTTGAAGAATGTTTCCTTCACATTTTTTTTTTACTTTCCGCGAAAATAAAGGTAGAGTGTGAAAATGGGTTTACCCGATTTGCTAAAAAGTTTCGTACTTTAATAGAGATATAATTAGGTAGTTTTTGTCTATTTTTAGGGCTTTCAGGTTGTGGAAGGGACATTAGATATACACTACGGTATCCACCATGCTCAAAGGAGCATTTATGCCAAGTTTAATCAGGATCGGTCAAACGGTTTTGATTTGTATTCGGGACATACATACCATATATACGCCTTACTTCTCCATTACTGGTCACTTTTAAAATCTACATCTGTGGACCTGTACATCTGAAAGATTACAGACGTTACTTCAAATAATAATTATATCCTACGCATTTCATGTGTCAATCTAGTCCTGCATGATGTTGGTGTTGATCAGTGACTTAAAATCTTCTAAGTCGTTGGTTCTCTTGGCTGATTCCATCCTCTAAGAAAGTGCACTAATACGAATGTGTTCTAGCAGATAGATAGATAGATAGTTGATAGATAGATAGATAGATAAGATAGAAAGTATTTATTCCATGTTCCCCATCAAAGTAAAGGAAACAATTTAACTTAAAAATTGGCGCTTCTCTAGCTAGATATCTCAAAGGTAGACAACTGTTGGTTGATTAGCAGAAAATTAACGTTGAAAAGTGATTATTTTTCCTCCACCTTTTTTTTTATTACCTGGTGAGCGTTGTACGAGCCTAGTTCTGGAGGCCTGAAATCTTTGCAGAAGTGCCTCCTGACCTAGTTTGCTAAGCTTCTCGTTCGTTTCCCTGACATGACCGCATTTAAAGTTGTGTTTGTTTACCTCAGTAGATCTGTGTGTGTGTGTTTATAAAGTTCTACCGGTAAGTTGTTGTAAGTTATTACCAATATATATATATAAAAGCAAATAAAGATTTATTTTAAAATAGATATAGCGTATTGCAGTCTATAAAATCTAGGAATAAGTCTGTAAAATTTCCATCATCTAGGCCAGTGGTTCCCAAACTTTTTTGTCTCGTAGACCCCTTGTCATGTTTTTTTGGTTTTATATAGACCCCCTGCTTATGTTATATTGAATTTTTGAAAATTCATCAATTTCAAATTACACATTATGTTTAAAAAAATTTCTAACCAGTGACACGAAGAGTGAAAAAGCTTTTTAAAACTACATTTTAAGTTGAATTTTTTAAAAATAAATTTATTTACAAAATTCAAATTTAAACCCATTATATAACAGTTAATATGTATCGTTACTATCACTATATACATTTTTAATGGTTTGCCAGCTCACCATCCATTGCTACGGAGATTTTATTTTATATAGATATTTGTTGTTTTATGAAGTAGTTCTTAAAACATTAAATAAGTATCACGGTAAAAGTTTTCACATAGAGCAGTTTATCGTGGTTTCTTGAGCCATAATAATTTGAATAAAAAATACATCATTACCAGACAAAGTTGAATCTGCCAGCAGTATAGAGAAATTTGTTGTTTGCAGAAATATGCCGTTTGCAAAGACTTATAAACGAAGAAAGAAAAATTGGACTATGTTCCAACAGAGCTCAAGAATTTAGTGAACTCTTCTACAAATCCATTGCCCTAACAACCAATGGGTCAGAGTTTGTATGGACGGTTCTCAGAAATCCACCACAAACGGAGGAGCTGGAATACTCATTGAATTGCCCAATGTAGAAAAAAATTATTTAAAAATTAAGTTCATTGTAACTAATGAGCTCTATGACAACCACATAGAAGAAGCAGGAGCACTGGAGCTAAAAGCTACCATTCTAGCGAATCGGCCAAGTTCGCCAAACTATAGTCATTCAAAGATTGACAAACTCTGATGTATCCTAAATGAAACAACTCATAATGCCTGGACTGATGTTCGGTGGTCACTTTGCCTGCTCGCATCTCGTCGGGAGATTTGGGTTAGGATGTTATTATCCACATAATCTGAAGGAACATCCAAAAGATTTTGTACAAAACATATTGCGTGACCTTGTAAAGCTCAACAACAGCAAGAACACTGTTGTCCAACGTTGAAAAAGAAGGAAATAGAAGGAAATAGAAGGCTGACACACTTGCCAAATGTGAGAAAACAAAATACACACTTGAACATCGCACTTTATCAGGAAGAAAAGAAAAAACCAATAGTGAATTGTAAAAACGAGAAATGGACAAGCTCTCCTTCGATATCCAAGAAAGATGACACCCTAGTACAAAACTATCCCGCACCTAAAACTGTTTACATCAGAACGGTACACATCATAATGAGAAAACATCTGTGCCGGAAGCTCAAATTGGGACCATTGACATTTGTCCTTTTGGAGTGTCACCAGAGAATGCCGCAAATGCCTTCAAAATTGCATTCTTCATCAAGAGGCCTAAAACAAGACACCGGTCACAAAACCCAAACATGAAATTCTTTTAATGATATAAGTTTGTGTAAGAGTTTTTACAATTTCTTCAATGGCTGGTAAAATCAATACTTTGCCTATCATTTGAGATTTTCAATATTTTACTATAATCATCTTCTCAATGTCATGTCAAAGAGAGATTTTGTGGGTGTATTCTGAACTTTATCTTTGAGTGTTGCAAACTTTTATCTTTTTATTAGGGTGGTATCATCTCAAATGATCCTCCAGCTTAATTGGTTTCATAGCGTCATAAAAAAATGGCACCTTAACACTCGCTTGTTTGACAAGGAAGTAATGAAGTTCAATTTTAAATATTTAACGCTGTACAGTCTACATTTATTTATTTTTAAGTTATAACTAGACAAAACTACACTATTTAAATATAGTTATTAAATTAAATAAAACAATTTTTCATTCAATCAGCAGGATAAAATTTTAAGGATTTCCTAAGGTACAAATCATAAATGTGTGTATGAAAAAATTCCAATTGTCAAAATTAAAGTCACGACATGCTGAATTGAGATTCTTTATCGTAGACCCCGTGCACATCTCATAGACCCCCAATTCCCTTTTTAACTTTTGTAGACCCCTTGGAAGTCTCCGTAGACCCCTTGGGGTCTATATAGACCACTTTGGGAATCACTGATCTAGGCCTATTAGACATTGCATACAAATGAACTTTTGTTTTTCTGAAATATTAAATGGAAAGAGGTGTACTGGATATTTTCAATAAAAGGAGGCAAATCCATAAATAATAATCTTTTGGTGTATCCTTAGAACAGACTGTTAAATCTATATTTATAACCATGTAATACATTTTGGCATATTTAGCACTGTTGAATCTAATGGCTGTTTAATTTTAATAATAAATATAATCTTGTTAGTCGTCCCTTGTCCTTTTAAAACTTTGTACCAAGCTTATATTGACTCATTTTGTCTGTCTGGGTGGAATCTTGAACGTGTTATTTCTCACAATTCGCATTATCGAATCCAGTTGAAACTTTGCACAATTATTCATTGTCGATGACAACAAATGAATCAATAAAATAACACCAGTTATTTAATCTATTAATTGTAATTTTGTTTTATATAGAAAATGTACGTAGTTAAGAGAAGATAACCATTGTGTAGAGAATTAGTTTGTTCGCTAAAATTTTGAAACAAACCATAGAATATGAAGCCTTCTATTTGTTTAAGTTCTTGAATAGCTCATGAAGACAAATTTCCCCATGTAGGCCTATCATAAAGATTATTATTATTTAAGACGTCGATCTTCCATCAAGGAGACTCCAGACGTCGAGTACGAATTCAGACTCGACACTCGACCAACTTTTAAAAACCAGCAGGGAAAATGTTCTCGCAGACATCCCCTCCTCCCTCCCCCAACTGGTCCACAAAAGCGATTGGACCATATCGCTATGATCATTATACAAGCATGAAAGTTACAAAAACAATTAGTAAAAACATTTCCAAGCGTATAACTTTATTATTGATTTTTTAGATCAATTAAATATTAATGACATGATTGATTAAAAATAATTTAATGCAATTTCACTCAATATAAAGCGTCGTTTTTTTTAAAAAGTATTTTAAATATTTTACTTGTTTAAAATATCAACAGTGACTTCAATGGAGTTTTGTAGTGAGTGTAGGCTTACTTTGTTGACTCGTTAAAGAGTGATGATCTGTTGGCTAGTTGCTCTACTTCTAATTGCAGTCATCTTTGGAGCCTGTAGTTACAAATCTTATATCAACTCGCGCTGTTTGCCTGGTAAAAAGTTTGTACACATTATTTCTCCTACACCCAGTCTCGGATCAAGTTGAAACTTGGCACAACTATTCATTGGCGAATACAAAACATGAATCAATAAAAGAAATTAACAAATTAGATAATCAATTACTGGTAACTAATTATTTTGTTTGATACCAACAAGGGAAACTAATCTTAAAGTATCCACAAATATAGCTAAATAAGTAGGATTTAGTTCTCATTTTACAATTGTTCACATTTTTTCTCCCACACCCATTCTCTGATCAAGCTGAAATTTTAAACAATTATATATTGTACATAACAAAACCAGAATCAATTTAAAAATGTACGAATTAGTAATTGGTAATTAATAATTGTGTCTGAAATTGAATAAGGGAAATAACTTCTACCTTATCGAGGGATATGGTTTAACGTGCGGAGTTCTTTCCCTTGGATAGGTTGTTGTTTTTTTAGAGTAATATATTTTGTTTTACCCTATTGTGTATAAATAGTAGCAAGAAAAAAACAACATTTAATATTTCAAATCCAGTCAACAAATCTCATTTAATTGTTAGTAGAAATATAAAACATGCGCATTTTTTATGTCCAACTTATACTAGCGACTTTGTAGCAAAGGCGGCTCTATGATATAAATTATCTAGAATTCAATACTTAGATCGAACGACTGACCATCAACTGTTGATGCCGAGTAGCCAAACACCAACCCACGCACTGCACGTGTAGGATAAAATGAAAGGACGGCACAGATGACGTAGATTTGTTACAACCATACAAACAAACGGGGAAAAAAATTTATTTTACTTGGACTTCAGAGTTATTACTGAGTGTGTGAGAGATCGCAGCCTCTTTAGTTTTACCTGGAGAACTGACATTTAGCGGTGCACTCCCAACACACACACACACACCCTCCCCGGATTCGTTTCCTCTTTAATCGTTTAACCTCTTTCTCTCTCCCTTTCTTTTTTTTTTTAAAGATAACATCTAGACTACTGAAATAGACGGAAGTTTAAACAAACTAGGGAGTAAAATGGTATCCAATCAGAATGAAGCTATTAAAAGTGCAGCAAAAAAGTTTGCGTGTGTGTGTGTGGGAGTATGGAGTGGAGCGTGAGTGATGAGGAGAACAAAAAACGAGGGAAAAAAAAAGGGGGGGGGGGGGTTAACTTAGAGAGTTCAGAGAAATATATTTCTTTTCGAATGGAGTACGTGTAAAAATTTAGGTGGAAAAATAAGGGAAAGTCTAAACAGATATTGAAAAAGATAACAGATAATAAATGACTGAACGTAATAGATGAAGATTGTGTTCAATATAGTTTAATAAATGTTGGTTATTGTATGGTCGTGCGGTATGCACTCTGGTCAGTCGTCTCGATGGTCCTGGGTTTGAGCCCCTGTCCGCCGCCATCCCCCTTGCTGTCCTGTGGGAGGTTTGTTTAGGATGTAATAATCTTTCAATCTGAAGGAACATCCGAAACCTGTAGAACAGAAAGAACTGTCTTTAGTCTGTTTATGTAAACATGGTTGTATGTGAGAGAGCTGCTATTAGTGTTTATACATGCTGATAGATAGATAGATAGATAGATAGATAGATAGATGATAGATAGATAGATAGATAGATAGATGATAGATAGATAGATAGATAGATAGATTAGATAGATAGATAGATAGATTAGATAGATAGATAGATTAGATAGATAGATTAGATAGATAGATAGATAGATAGATTAGATAGATAGATTAGATAGATAGATTAGATAGATAGATAGATAGATTAGATAGATAGATTAGATAGATAGATAGATAGATAGATAGATAGATAGATAGATAGATAGATAGATAGATAGATAGATAAAGCTATTTATTAAGTTGTTGTAGTGTTGGTAGAGAGAGAAGCCTATATTTGTTCACTGTTCTCCTAAGACTTCACAAGTTTTTGCTAGTATGTCGAAAAGAAACAGAAGTGAAATAGTTTAGCACCTGCTCTTCAAACTCAAAAAAGGGAATTAAATCTTGATAAATAAAACCCTTTTTCTCTCCCCTCTTTCATCTTGTTCTCCGTCATGTCACTTTTAATTTATCTTTCGTTCCGAATTTACGCATTCTAGTACATCATCGTATACAGTGTACCAGACCACTGTCTCTCTCTCTTCTGTCTCTCTCTCTTCTGACTCTCCTATCTCTCTCTTCTGTCTCTCCTATCTTTCTCTTCTGTCTCTCTCTTCTGACTCTTCTCTCTTTCGCCTATCTTCCTACTGTCTCTTTTGTAATATCTTTACCTCGCTTTTCTTTCTCTGTCTTGCTGTCTATCTCTCACTCTTTTTTCCCTCTCTTTTAGACACACACACACACACTCTCCTTTTCTCATCTCAACTGCGAATGAGACTTGATGTCACACAAACTAGATGAAACAATGCTAAGGCTTGAGAAATACGCTCATCGAAACATGACGTAATATTTTTTTTTTAAATTCTAATTTAACATTTTAAAAAATGCCTGCCAAATTAAATTAGTAAAAATGGTAAAAATTGAAATATTAATTATTTTTTGTTGGTTTCTTTTTGTTGCAGCTGTACGACATGGGTACAGGTAAAAACTACACCCCATCCTCTTCGTATACGCCGTCCTCTCGAGCGTACACTCCTGCCGCCTCACGACCGTCCTACACACGTACCTCCAGCTACGACCCACCAAAATACCGGAGTGCCAACGTGGGCGACGCCATTAAAAAGTTCGGCTCATCTGACACTAAGTACTCAACACCGGCCTACGGAACTGATAGGTACCAGTCAGACAAATACCCAAGCCTGGATAGGTATTCAAACAGAAGCGGTTACATGTCCGATTACGGTGGTGGAAGTCCGTACGGCTCTTGGGACAGAGCCTCGACCAAAAGTTCGAACAGCCGTTACGGCGGGGGCAGTCGAGAGGCGTCCCCTGTCAGCACGAGGTCTTCCCGCTATGACTACAGCAGCAGCGCCTCAGGCCCTTACTCTACATACTCCTCCTATAAAAGCGGCTCCGACGCCTCGCCCGTCCCCAAAACGTCAGCAAGATCATACGAGCGACAATCATCTCGAAATTACGAAACGCCAGGTAACGGGGATGCGAAAACGTCTCCCGCGGGCGGAGGGGGTGGAACAGGTGCTGGTAGAGTGCCTGGATTACCTGCAGGTAGGCAGGAAGCCAGCAGCAAACGGGGTAGGCGAGGGGTCTCGGTGGCGAGTAGTGAGTCAGACGACAGCGCACCGGAGGCAGAGAAACGAGATCAGACCGTTCGGTATCTTATCTGTAGAGGAACGTCGCCGATACCAGAGGGAGAACCTAAGGAGGCCAAAGTCAAGGACAGAGCCAGTATTTCGAGAACAAGACGAATCAGAGTTCCAGATCAGAGTCCTGCTGGTATAGACAAACATAGTGGCAAAAAAAATATCACCGAAAAGGGCACAGTAGACTGTGCAATACAGACCAATTTGGACCAACCACAGTCTCGAAGACAGAGGACTTCGTCCAACTCCAGTTTCGCTCCAGCCGGTGGTGGAACCGGTTCAGGAAACTCAAACCAACCGGGAGAGACGTTTTACAAGTACAGAGACAAGGTGTTAGGCGGGCCCGCCCCCGGACATGGCTATGGTAAAGGGAGCGGGCCGGCAGCACCTTCCTACAGCAAGCCTTCTTCTTCAGCGCCTCTATCGCGCACCAGTTCAAGGTCAACAGCTAAAGATGAGCCTAGGCGAGGCTACGGTGACGAAGGGGTAAGCACTCCGCCCAACGAACGCTCTTGGAGGCAGTCAGTGTATGGAGAACCTCCCTCGCGTGGAAGTACGCGCCGAGAGGATGACCTAGAGAACGAAGAGGACGATACAGACGACAGGAGCAGCCGCCACGGGCGACGTCGCAAGGAGGGACCACGCACCAGCACGCCTAGCACACTTCGAGACAGGGAAGCGGAAATTGGCAGTGCTACAGAAGACAAGAGATCGTCACGCAAGTCGAAGACTTCCAGGTCAAGCTCCAGGGAGGACATGCTCGATGAGCGCCCACGCAGAAAGAGACACTCCAGCAAAGAGCTTCTCGATGAGCCTGAAGGAGGGGAGAATGCACCCTTGACTCCAGAAACGCTTTCTTTAAGAGACAGCATAGAGAAAGTCCATCAATGGAAACAAAACCTTCCACCTCCAGAACCACTTTCTCCTGACGCCAGGCACACAAAACGACACCCAGGCGTAGGGGCCGAGGTTAAAAAGGAAGTTTACGAGGAAACACCCAGAGACGGTCGCTCACGCCTGTCAAGGCAGTACAGCAACCGAGACGAATCTCCACCACACTCCAGAGATAACTCTCCATCCAGACGATCAAGGCATCGTGTCTCCCGCCACGCCTCTCACGACAGCATTCTTGATGACGAAGACGAAGAGGAAATAGACCCACGACTTCCGAATAAAGACTTCAGAAAGTCAGAGTTGAATAAAGCCGAACATTTCTACGAAGATCCCGATAGTTTCGAGAGAGATGTTTCGCCTACAGACTACAAGAGAAAACAGCGTCGTAGCGACGGCTACGACTACAGCCAAAAAGTGAAAAAAACTGGAAGCTCCTCAGAAGCTTTTTCGAAAGAAGACTCCCCAAGCCGACACCGTCACAGTGGCATCCCGAGACAGGCAACGGAAGACCACAAGCGCTTAAACAGAGATAACTCTCGAGAAAATTTAGACGACAGGCGCCGTTCTCGGCGCGAACAACATGACAACGAGGTGAGCGACAGCAATGGATCGCAGTTCGGATTTAACAGGGAGGAATCTCCCAACAGAAGAAACAGCAAGCATGGTAAGAGTAGCCGCCCAGGTTCTAGAGAGGACGTGCTGGACGAAAGGGGACAAAACTCGGCCAGACAGAGACCAAGTCAGCTTGGAGTAAGCGGAGATGCCGGAAGGGTTTCGCAATCAGTTTCTCAGCAGTCCTTGCCCGACATTGTTCCCAGTCCAGGGAACGAGTGGGTGGACCAGAAACAGAAGAGACAGTACAAGGGACAAAAGTCTGGCATGATAGGAGATGTGGATGACATTGACAACGTGTTGAACAGCAGGAATAGATCTACGAGAGGGGGCCAGAACATCATGGACGAACCAGTGCCTCACACCTCTCACTACCCACTGAAGCCAGCCCCGGCTTCTCCTTTGAGCCCCGGGCAGGACGGCGACAGGAGGGCCAGGCCAAACAGCTACGCCTTTGAGAAGGACAAGAAGCACGGTGGAAACAATATCAAGCAATCCAAGTCCCACGGGGACAAGCTCATCGACCTCGACGATGACGTCATGGAAGCGCAGCGCGCCGGAAACCTATCGGCCCCGCCTAACTTGGGCCAGGCCAACAGCAAGCAGCCAAGGGGCCCCAAACAAGTCTCAGCCACTGCCAAGCAGATGTGGGGCATCCTCCAGGCCAAGAAGGGCCTGGTAACCATCACAGATTTCCTCAGCCTTTGCGAAAAGCCTCCTCCGCAGAGGAAGCTCATCACAGTGCCAGTGGCGGATGAGAATGACTTCTCTGGATACAAAAACGCTGAGGATTTGCTGGAGAACATGGGCGTCGATGTTAGGAAGGTAAGTTTGATTACTAGTGTTATTACCAATTTACTGAATGTATAGTTTTCTCAGTCGTATTTGATCACGTGATTGTGACATTGGAAAACTTTATTTCTTAAACAAATCTCCGATTGATATAAATTAAACTGATCTGTAACTTGCTAAAGTGTAAAGGGTAGTTCAGACTGATAATTGCATTATTTATACTTACAGTTAGTGCAATGCGTACATACGATGAGTCTGTCTGATAGATAGATAGCTCTGTCTCAAAATATGTAGTGTCAATTATACAAACAGATCGTTGTAAAAACAGAATGAGTCTTTGGTCATTTTATTTTAAACGTTTTCAAGCACATTGCACTCATTTTATTTATTTAATACATCTACATGGTCACACACATGTGACAGATATTTTTCTTATTAAGTAGCAAAAAAAGATTTATGAATTAGATTGTTAGAGTCGCGAATAAGACTTAACATCATAACGCCTCTTTTGTCACAGTGTTGAAGCTAAAGTCTATAGTCACGGGCGATAACACTCGCTAATTGGTCGTAAAATAAGGAATGTTCGAGTTCTCGTTCTTTGGATGTTATTCTCTTTCCCTCCCCCCCCCCCCCCCCTTTTTTTTTCTTTTTACCACGACTTATTCAAACGCGAAAAAAGATTGCTGGCATATAATTAAACGTCAAATGATACCAAATAATTATTTGCTGATAGGATTTTTTGCTAAAAAATGTTATTGTTATCGATAAAATGTTGATTTGGGTGTGTAAAGGAGGAGGGTAGGTCTTTTATAAATATGCGAGTGGATTTGAGGCACTAGTAGCCTACATTTAACAAAGAAAAAACAAAAAAATTGCCAGTAAAATGTATGTCGAATGTAAAGTAAATATACATATATAGGGCCTACATGACAATGTCGTATCTTGCATTCATTTTTAACACAATTTAAATCCAGCCTTTTAAAATACAAATTTATAGTCCTAGGCTATGCCTATATATAGTGTGTATTTTTTTTTTATTGGGCTACTACAAGAATCAAATTAGTTGGGCTACATTTAGATCTAGATTTATATTGCGCTAGCTATTATAGCACCATATGGCTTGGCTAGGGGTGTAAAACAGGGTTAAATATATCTAATTTATAGATAAAATAGCTTGTTTAAGGCATTTACGCATGGGCGCGGAATCGGAAATTATAATTATTTTAATGTTCTTTTACAGACCAACAGCCACAGGTAGAATCTATAGTTATAAATAAAACTGGTCATTTTGTCACTTATCGCTTAGTGCGGTAACCCACAGCGTAGTATATTATATGCTTATTGTTTACATCAGCAACAGAAAGATACATCATTATAGGTATACAAAATATATGGATTAAAGATCTAGATTCTATGTCTGACTGAATCTTTATATATTCGAGTCTAGAATGAGTGTTGTTAAAAAGGCGGTTAAACTATCTTCTATTTATAATAAATCGCAACATTCCAATATCAATAAAAGTGTAAAATAAGTATTTAAAAAGGTAGAGTAAAAGAAACGTAGTTTAGATTTAGATGATTCTAAGTCTAGACCTTGATCTAAATCTAGATCTAGTAAACAATTTCCCATAACGCTTGCTGACATATGCCATTTGGAAAATCTGTTAGGAGACGTTTGTGTTGACACAATGCGCAAGAATATTGAGGTCAAAGTTGACAGGTGTCCTAAACTTTAAGATCATAAACCATCATGGCGACGTTTTCTTGCCGTGTACAGTTCCTTGATGATAGGGATCCTTTTGCTAATACAAACTTTCCAGAACCTACAAGACCCCCAACGTATCCATTTCTAGACGATGTGCCTTTAATAAATCAAATAGCCGGAATACACCGATTATTACAGGCGCCACATAGAGTAAGTAATTTGTCTGTTTGTTTAGGCTTAGGCCCTATTGCCCCTAATAAGACTTATTTTTTTATATGATATGCATAACACAGTCACAGCAGTGCAATTCAAGAAGTATCGCATTTTTTGTTCTTAGTCTTAGGTCTGTCGAAAAAAAAAACGACAACACTGTACTACCTGTAGGTCTAGATAATCATGATCCTAATTTAATGTCAATATAAATCTAGAGTCTAGGAGATTTAAATATATCTAATTAGGATCTAAATTCTATGTACGTCTAGATCTAGATTATTCTAGATTAATCATTATTCATTATATCTAGATTTAGATCTAGATTAAAAGAATTAAAAAGATTATTCTAATCTAGATTAGACTTGACTAGATATCATCTAGTCAATCTAGATTCTGGATACTAAGATAGTTATAAGGATTAGGCTATCATCTAGCTTTTATATATAGACAATGATCACTATCCTATTACTAAACTAGTATTAGATCCTATACCTGTAGTGTAGTATAGAAGACTATAGTGTATAGTTATAGTAGACTGTCTCAGTGTCTGTGTCTCTAGATGTCTAGTCTCTAGTGACTTTAGTGATCTAGATATCTAGATCTGTCTAGTGTCTCTAGTGACAATCTAGTCTTAGTGACAAATAGACTAATTCTAAATAAACTCTTAAATCTAATAATTACTAATATTATAAATATATTATTTAATAATTAAATACTAGAACTATATAGATCTATATGATCTAGATACCTTCTATCTAGATCTAGACTAGAATCTAGTATGAGTAGTAATAAAATAATATTTAATATATAATAATATATATATATATAGATATCTAGATTCCAGATTTAATTAAATTTTATAATAACCTTAATAAATAAACATTCTATAGATCTATAGTGTATTTATAATATATATTATAATTATATAGATGTCTAGAATTTCTCTAGAATTATTTATTATAGATCTATATAATTCTATATAGGTCAAAATATATTATTACATTCTATTTTCTATATTTATATAGATCTATTCTATAGTCACTAATTGGTCTATAATATTAATTTGATCTAGTTCTACATTCTACATTATATTTAAGAAATAGGAATAGATCTAGATTATTGAGATTTATTGAATTAATATTTTTATTTCTGTTATAAATCTTTATATAGTCTATAGAGTAGAGTCTATAGATCAATAATAAATATCTCTATAATATTGTCTGTATAGATCTAGATATAGGCATATAGACTATAGATCTACCTGGAGCATATATATATGATATGTCTTTCCAGCCCCAAAAATATGTCAGTTATTAAGATGAAGCAAAAGCTGAAACAAATATGACTACATATATATAATTATAAAACAAAAACAAATTTATTACTACATAATGGACTATATTTAGAGGTCTAGAGTCTAAATATAGATACTAACTCTGTCTTTTTTGCTCTTTTCATATGCATTATAAATATAAAGATCTAGTAACTCAGGCATTCGTGAGGACTCCATAGATAAATTATTTTAATCAAAATGCTACTGTACTAGAATCTAGATATATATATATATATATGGGCCTTCAAGATTTAGACATATGTAGCCTATATATATATATATATATATATATATATATATATATAAATATACATATATATATATATACATATAAATATACATATATATATATACATGTATATGTATATATATATATATTATATTGCTTTTTTTGTGACAGTATGCACCAGTACAATAATCTAGATATCTACAAAAGTGAAAGCTTTAGAATTTAGGATTAATGTCTAGCAATATTATAATAATTTTAACTGTTAGATAGGACAATGTTTACTTAATAAATATGTGTAAAGCAAAAAAAAAAATATTTAAATTGTTCTACACTCAAATTTATCCTTAATCTGTGAGACTGACAAGTAAATAAGTTCTATTGTTCATGTCGACTCTAATTAGTATGATGCTATTGTATTCAGTAGAGATAATGACAAGTATAAAAATTAATAGTTTTAGGCAGGAAACTAAATGTGACATTGTGAGATGTATGACCAGGGGCGTAGCTAGGAATTTTCCATCGTTTTGGAGCCTGGGGGATCGACCTCTTTGGGGCGCCCCCTGCATTTTGACTAATATTTAATATACTTAAAAATGTGTTATTAAACATCTGGTTACTGGTATTTAAAAATTAATCATAGGTGAGGGTAGCCTGTACTTTTAAAAAATCTGAAATAATCAAAAATATTTGTTAAAAAGTAATCTTTTATTTATTTATAAGTAGAATATCTGTTAAATGTAAGAAAAAAAAATAGTCTAAATAGTCTTGGAAAACATTGATAAACTGAAATTTTTAGTATACAGTAATGACCTGAAATATATAGTCTATGACCTGAAATCATTAATCAATATTTATAGCCAGCATTGGTTTATATCCTTTTGTTTTTCAGCTTGAAGACTGTGCATTACAAATCTACAGATATCACAGTGGTGGGCAGGCAGACTTTGGAACATATTTAGACTTAGAATCTACTTTAGATGAACAGGCAGATGAACTTGAAGGATTTAATGATCAGTAAGTTTGAATTCCTTTTTGTTCAGCTATTTAAGCATCTCTTGATACTGCAGCTATCCTGTTTACATAAGTCATTAAGTCATACTGCAGCTATCATGTGATTTAAGTCACAGTGAGATCATGTAGCTCCTTTAACTTCTGGCAGTAATATTTAGTTTTACCAGTTTCTAAACCTTTCTTTAGATTAATTTGAAATATTAAAAAAAACAACTCATTCATCCCTTTACTAGACATATTTATGACTAATAGTCATTCCATCAACAGTAAAGGATGTTAATGTCTGGTCTCCTAAAAAATTGGTGAGTGTTCATCCTTCTGATAGCCAATCTTAGAGTGTTTAGGCCTGGTTAGAAATCTCAAGTGTATTTATATACAGACTTGTACAGAAAGAAAAAGTGTAGATGACCTGAATACTTATCTTATTTTATATAATATAGACGTTACTTCAAAAAAGAAGATGATTGTGTCCTACGCATAATAATACTGCTGTAAACGATTCATGTATATTCTACTCTAAAACACAGTCCTATAATGTATTCATATTCACAGCTGTTGTAAACATTTTTTATAATTTTTTTTTAGTGCTTTATGTAATTAATCTTATAATCCTAATAATCTGTTACATGAATGAATTAGAAGTAACTTGCTTCTTTGATCTTGTACTGATTATAATGGGAATCCTCCTCACCTTCTTCAGAAACAAAGTTTATTCATATAAATGTCATTCTAAATTACAATGTAATCAATGTTCATTTGTTTTTGTTAAAGAATTCAATTCAACAAATTCAATACATAAAAGATAGTTGAACATTGTTTATAAAGATAAATTTGTACATTTAATTAGGCAGAATTAAACTAGGCTTCTATCAACTCACATTAAAATGCCACTCAACTCTGTTTGAAAGCATCCTAATGGGATATATTCTTTCTTTGAGAGTTGGGCTAAATGCCAACTCTTACCATTAATGAGTTAAATTAACACCCTAGACTAGACTGGTAGCCCCTTCCACTTGAGTCTATCTCTTGCAGAGTACTGGCCACCTGACCTTTCATCATGTTTTGTGGTTTCTCAGCACCAGACCACTGTAATGTGTTCTATCTAGAGTGGGAACTTCCATTTAGGGACAGAGATTTGATATTTTTGACTGTATTCTCTGCAGTACTGCACACACACACACAAAAAGCTTGCAAACAAAAGCAAATTAATTTGAACTAATGCATTGTTTTAGACTATGTTAAATATACTTAGCTCTATGTGAGTGTTTCTCAACCTTTTTCTTTGTGACCACCTCAGACAAAAAAGGGTTTGGTTCACTGCCCACTTGACCAACTGGAGGTTCCGAGGGAGCCTTGTAAGGTCCTGAGTTTCATCACCGAGCCATGTTCTAAACTGAGGAAATGTGTTCACTTCATTAAAGGAAAGGAAGGCTTGAAATAGTGACATAAAGATGGGGGGGGGGGGTGAGGTTGGAGGATGTTGTCTCCAAGAAAATAGTAGTGACAGTAAAAAACTGGTGGTGACAGTGGTTTTCCCAACATTTTGATATTCCCAGCAAAAAAAAAGTCAATCTGCCTGTAATTGAAATTTAGCACGATGGGGGATAGTGACTCTAATTAATGAAACCCCAATTTTGTACGTTTCTGGTTTGAATAAGTAATCCCTAGTTACTTTTAGAAGCCCAAACATTTAACATAGTGTGTGCACAGCTTTTTGCACAGTGTTCAGCTGTCCACAAATTGTGTGCACATTGGCTCATTTGATGAGGTGCTTGTATTTCATTTGCTGAAGTACATGTATTTCATTTGGTTCTTTTTGGTGACATTCATGTATTTCATTTGGTTCTTTTGCTGAAGTACATGTATTTCATTTGGTTCTTTTTGGTGACATTCATGTATTTCATTTGGTTCTTTTTGGTATGTGTATTTTATCCAATCAATACGATGAGGACCACAGCTGTCATCCAGGCAATTAGGGCTTGACTCTGCAATTATGTGCCCTTAAATGTGACTTGTAAAAATGATCTGAGCCTAAATGTTTGAGTGCAAACTGGGTTTGCAATTGTAGCTGGAGTCAATGTGGATTGCCTTGACTGTTGATTGTTATTCTACCAATGCTGCCAGGACAGTCGAAACTCGATAAAGAAAAAAAAATTTTATTGAAAAAAAAAAAAAATTCTAGTGTTTTGAATGCTTCAATTTAAACTCATGGATCGATATTATATCTAATATCTGCATTCACTATAGAACAAAATATTGTTCTTCAGATGATAACTGAAAAGGTTCACAGATTTACTTTAAAAGTTTTCTTTTAGTTATGAAATGAAAGCAAGGAAAAAATAACGATACAATGCTTTGTTCACGAAGTATAAAAAAAAGTTTGTTTTTTCTCAAAGACGTATAAAAGGCTATCACTAATATAGAAAATCAGGTCAGAAATGATGAGGCGGTGTCTGAGGGTGTTGCAGTCGGTGTAGCAGACATGAAACCTTGCTCTGATGTATGGGAGTTCTCAATCCGAGCAACGGAAGCTGCGTGAGCAGTAAACCGGTACGTTATCAGAAGCCAGGGTGACTCAAAGCGGGAAAAATACAGAGATTATTATTCTAAACGCAGCTTTGATATCCCGTATAACCCCCTCCCCCCCCCCCCCTGCTACCTTGTTGACTACGTCAGGGCTACCTATCTTTCATGATGTCCCAACATATTTTTTATATCGTTCCCCCCCCCCCCCCCTTTTTCTGAATTTGGTGGGGGATTTAGTGTGTGCCATGTTTTCTGCTGTGAATTTTGCCGCCGCCGTAGGCGCCACATTTAAAACTAACGGTCGTACATCTGTAATTGTTAATGGGGCCTGGAGCTGGGGACAAGTGATTTCTGGCAGTAGCTGCAACGTTGTTTGATAGGAGTCAAGAAGTTTTTCATACACAATCGCAATAAGTCCGTTCCCGGTCGGGTGCTTCCGGTGTTAATGTGTCGTCATGCCACTTGTGGATTTTTTGTCACGTTCATGTTGAGTACTCACGTACGCAGAATGGTATGGTCTTACGTTGTTGAGCTCTAGAATTTAGGGTTAGTTTCTGTTGCCAGGTGTATTCCTTTTAAAATGCAGCAAGTAGTGTGACATGCTTTAGTGGAGTTTAGGTGTCATTAAATGTGAGGTCGAAATGCAATCATATGTTTCGTTCCCTTACAAATCAACATCTCTAAGACTAGTGCAGTTTAACGTACGATCTTTCAAGCACTAGTTGACGTGTTGCTGAAAACCGTTACGTGACCTGGACCCACGTATGTGACTCACTGGTGTCCAGTTCTCCTGGTGGATGCTGGTTCTTCCCTCATGTTACAAATGTGACATAAGCACGTTCTAATGAGAAACCTGGCGGAAGCCTAACACCGTAATGTTGACTTGGGGCCCAAACTGCCGCCAGGCTTTCATGTCACGGACACACAGTGTCGTTATTTAGTTGTTTCTTAGTGAAATCAATTTCTGTTTCCGGTTTGTTTGTTGGTCATCTAAGAGCGGTTTTATTTCGTGTGTTTTCGCCCCGCCATTGCTAGTGGTTAATGGCTCTTGACTATGTTACGACGAAAAGATCAACTCCTTCCATCGGTTAGCTACTTCAGCGAGGGCAGCAGATCGGTCAACGAAGCCCGTACGTCTAAACACCACCACCGCCGGTGTGACCGGGACATTATTTATGAAAGTGAGCAGGAGACTCCAGAAGGCGGTGACTACCATAGCGACTCTGTCAACTGGACGAATGGTAGTGTCAACAGCTGGGCCAGTGGATTTGACCCCACCGTGCGCAAACAAGGGTTTACTGACCGGAGCGTGGACGGTCACAGTAGCAAGTGGGGTGACGGTCATTCAGGGGAGTCCACCGGTCAGTGCTCCAGCAACGGGCACAGAACGAGATATGATATGGGTTACGAGCGCTATACCACCCTGGATGGGGTGCTGGGCAGTGAAATGCCCCACACAGGGTACTGTCTGGACCACTTGTACAATTGCACTGCCTTACATCACCTCAGAAACAACACGGTGACCCAACCAGAAACCAACGGACCTGACATCTATCAAAACAATAGCCACGTCAGTAAAAAAACGTTCCGGACGAAAGTTACAGATGTGAATGACAATGAAGGGGTTACCAATGGCAACATTGACCTTGACATTCCAATACTCTTCTATTTCAGGAGGAAAAACACACTGATTTTACGAACACAGCTGACAGTCAGAGTTCACGCAATTATAGGTGAGTCTTCATCATTAATATATCATCGTCTCAACCACTTAGTCTTCATTTTACATGGTTACTTTTGAGCAATCTTTCAATGCCCATAATTCTTTATCGGAAATTCCCAAACTCAAAGATTTTCGTGTGTGTATATATATATATATATATATATATATATATATATATATATATATATATATATATATATATATATATATATATATATATATATATATATATATATAGTTCTGTGATTAATATCCGCAAAAAATATCCGGATTATTTCTAAACTTTGAAAACTAAAGATCATTATTTTTCTAGGACAGAAAAGATCGATTTTCCTAGATTTGGGGCGACCTCCCTTACAGAAAAAAAGTATATATAGGTCTATGATCTGCTGATCATAGACTTATTAAGATGATTTTTGGGGGCGGCCCACTGTTCTATATTTACCATTCTATGGTGTTATTCTGCTGAGTAAACCCAGACCTACAATCGGCTGTATATAAAAAGTAATCATCTTTTATTGGTCGGGATAAGTTCCTTCCGGTAGATCCAGTGTCCTTGATTCTCAAGTCTGACGTAACTTTATAGCTGTATACTCCAGTGTAATCATAAAAAATGTATTTTTATATACAAGTGAATTCTTTCCCTTTCAGTTCATCTTGTTGCTAAATATATCTCTTACGTTGTTCGCTTTGTTGTGCTTTTGATCGCTTCTCTTTAACAGCTTGTGTATCGCTGACATCTTGTGTAACAATTCCTTGTGATTGTCATGTGTAGAATGTTAGGCTGCATTGCCCCTGGTCACACATTGTTGGGTTAATGTATGTAAATAGAAAAGATACTTGATGTTTATTGCACTTTGGTGGCTTAGGCGCAGGGAGGTTAGGATCGATACCTTGGCAGGGAAATTCGAGTTCAGGTTTCTCTTATATTATAAGACTTTCATTCGGTAAATATTTCTAGTCGCCATTGTGCTGATCCAAGGGAAATCACTTTCTTGTCTTCAGAGTTTCTATCTTAAAGTTTTTCCTTTACTTTGTGTCTCTTCAGGCTTTCTCTCTCTCTCTCTCTTTTTTTTTTTTTTGGCTCTCTTCTCCATATTCTTTTCCTTTTTTCTCTCTATTGTTTTGTTTCTCCTCTCTCTTCACTAAATTGTTCTCTTTCTCTTCTCTCCCCAGTCTATCCTTATCAATTTACTTTCTCGTTCTCTTCTCTTTTTCTCATCTCTTTTCTTTACTGTTGCTGTCTCCTTCTTCTTGCTTCTCTCTAGTGCTGTCTCACTCTTCTCTCTACTGTCTTTTTCTCATTTTTTCTCCCTTTTCTTGATTTGAGCGATTTCACTTGCCACTTTTGTCTTCTCTTTGTTTGTACCTGGTGCACGCAGCGCCCCGCCCCCCCCCCCCCCCACACACCTCATGCATTGTTACCCAATCTTGTTCTGTGACGAAACACTTTGCACATTCTGAGTAGTTCGTAGGCCTAGGGTGAGGAGAAACATAATTTGCAATTATGTATCGTGCTGTAGTGCAGTGTTCCATGTTGAGGGGAAGGTTGTATGTTGATCACTTGCCTCTGGACCATCTATCAGTAACAATTTAGACCATCACAAGGGAACGTCCACTGCAAGCTTTGCTATTTGATATAATCATAGGGTTGGTGTGTGTGTGGGGGGGGGGGGAAACGATAACGTTGTACTTTATGTAGCTCCGAATAACAACGAACAGTTATCCCCACCTCCTTTCTTCGCTATGTTTTTTACTATGCTGGAGATCTATATCTCACCGAAAAACTAGCCCTGCTTATTAGAACTGAGATTCAGTCTATAGATCTAGCTGCTGATTCTACTCAGGCTTGTAAATGGGGGGTCACTAAAGTTCATGGTAGTGTTGAAAATGTCTTTTAGGTAGTGTATATTGGAAAACACTTCCCTGGTTTCACATTGAACTAAAGTGTATAGACGAGCAATACACTAGCCCGTTTAAAATGTTTAGTTTCAGCCGATAGCTATTCGATCTGTTTAGTTTTATATGAAAACGATTGGTCCGGGTCAAAGGTCAGAATTCCGCGGTTGTTCACTTTTGATTCCGAGCGCCACACTTGCAGACGATTTTTTTTCGCTGCTTCAGCCAAATATAATACTGTAAATAGCGGCATAGTCATTATCTGATTGGTGCGGTTGACAGTTTTATCGCCATTCATCATTTAGTTGTGCAAGAATATACTTAGATGTAAACTAGGTGGTAATGAAACTCTTAAGTAGAACTGTGTTTATGTTTTAGTATTGACTCCAGTGTGTCATGCTGGTCAATACCATCAACACATAGAACGTTGGAAGTCTAAGACCAGTGTGCTTGAAATAAGTCAGTCTAGATGTAAACAAAGAGTGTACGATGGAAAGTAGGAAAAAGAAACTCCACTAAACACTGCCCACTCCACTAAACACTTCCCAACCCCACTAAACACTGCCCACTCCACTAAACACTGCCCACCCCCCACTAAATACTGCTCAATCCACTAAACACTGCCCACCCCACTAAACACCGCCCAACCCCACTAAACACTTCCCACCACACTAAACATTCCTCAACGCCACTAAACACTGCCCAACCCCACTGAACACTTTCCAACCCCACTCAACGCGTGTTTCAAGTAATACATTGGAATACATCGCTAGTCACTTGAATCTACATTGGAATGAATGTATTTGTAGTGATCACATCTCAAGGATTTGTTACACTCTTAAGTATATACTATTGACCAAGGACCAATACTTTGTTTCTCTTAACAGCTCTTCTCAAAGACTTAAAACTAATGGCACTTGGTGGTAGCAATTCAGATCTAGTTATTTCTGCTCTAAATGTAAATAAAAGAATTCTTGAAGCACATGTACCCTTCACCAACCTTTTCACCCTGAGTCAAGATCCTTGAAGTTTGAGGAGATACCCTCTGTTACAATTACTTGTACTGAAGGAGATATCCTCTGTTACAATCACTTATCCTTGAGGAGATATCCCCTATTGATATCACTTGTCCTGACACAGGACGCCTTACCATCAGGTGGCCCATAGATCTCTATAGTTATTGCTACATAGTAAATGCACTCTGTTAACCCGATAGAATTTTGTTAAATCGATTACAGAATATTTTTTTTTGTCTCGTCGTTCAAACCACTTCGATCACGATCGACCCTGTGAATAAGTCGATTTTCTATGACAGCCTTACAACTAAACATAACACGACTTTGAAATTAGAACATTTGGATTGGTGGCTGCATTGTTTTCTCTCACAAAGAAAAGCTTCCCAAACGGCTTGTGTTGAGTATATAGACTAGTCCTGCTCCCACACAGCTTTACTTGTCTTGAGTATTTAGACTAGTCCTGATCCCACACAATTTTACTTGTGTTAAGTATTAAGACTAGTACTGAACCCACACAATTTTACTTTTGTTGAGTATTCAGATTAGTCCTGCCCCCACACAATTTTACTTGTGTTGAGTATTTAGACTAGTCCTGCTCCCACACACCTTTACTTGTGTTGAGTATTTAGACTAGTCCTGCTCCCACACAATTTTACTTGTGTTGAGTATATAGACTAGTCCTGCTCCCAAACAGCTTTACTTGTGTTGAGTATTTAGACTAGTCCTGCTCCCACACTCCTTTACTTGTGTTGAGTATTTAGACTAGTCCTGCTCCCACACAATTTTACTTGTGTTGAGTACTATACGTAGTCCGTTAAAACTCGTGTCCCTGCAGGAGGTTAAAAGAACGAGATGTGTATTGCTAGGTGTGGTAGGTCAGAAACGATGCATTGCTACAGTTCTCTCAGGACACAGAAGCTATAGGTGTTACTAAGGTCATCATTTAAAGGACACCCACCCCTCTCCTTTCCTAGCATCCTTCTTCAGCAGCTCCAGTTCATTAAAGTACAACCAGTGCACCACCTTCCATAATGATATGTCAGCGTCGCGCCCATATCTAGATTGCCTTATGTATGGTTATGTTCCTCCCCATTTCTTTCTGACTTTTGGGTGGCGAACTCTAGCCCAAAGACTCTTGTGCTCCATTGCGTCAGACGATATGCTATACATACAAATGTAGTTGTTCATGGCTTTGACTTGAGTCTTATTCTATAAATAGCACTGTAACATAATAGGAACCAATAACTTCGGCTTAAAAAAAAAGCAAAACAAAGATTATTGGTCTTAGAGCCGCATGTCTGCTATCACTAACGGTCTTGTTAGATCTGAATGCTGTGTGTGATTGACATCCATATTGACGGACAGCAAGAGCATTGTTAGTTAATCTCCTAGGATCATCCTCACAGCTGTAACCTCTCTTCAAGGCTTTGTTAGCAAACATATCTCAGAGGCATAGCATACGAACAGATTTTGTTCTGTATAAAAGGAGGCCTGTTTGGGCCACAGGACAGCATTGATTTCCTTTTGTTGTATAAAGTCAATGAAAGGATAAACATTTTTTTGTGTGTTTTATTAAATTTATGCTACAAGTTTAAACAAAGACTATCCACATAATATCTGAGGTAAAAAAAAAGATTTCTCATAATTTCGTTTAGATTTCTTTATAATAAACATTGCTTTCTATAATCCATTTATTGGTTTTGTTGTAATAAATATTAAAGATTTTGCTGTAATAAACACTTCTTCTAACCTGTTTATAGATTTAGTCTTACGAGTAGATGCAGTGACTATTTCACTTTACTTTATCAGAAAAAAAAATCTCTTCTTGGTTAAATGTATTTTTATCTTGTATGGTGTGAGCGCTACATTGCGCTACCTTAGTCTCCTTTGGGAAATATTTATCTGACTTCAGATGAACGTTAAAGTACGTGTGCACACACACAGCCAAACGAATTGATCTAAGCTGTATACCAGAGTGTAGGTTAGTTCGTGTGTGTGTGTGCGCGCGCGAGTTTCCTGTTCCACACTAAGGCAAAGGTAATATAATTGGAAAGCATTAGGCCATCTCTTCCACACACGCATGAATCATAGTGTTGCCCCCCCCCCCCCCAATCTTTTATAATGAGTTTAATACTTTGTGCACAATTTTATTGCTCACTTGGGGAGCTTCCTCCATTTTCTATGTATAGTTGTGTAAAACATTGAGCCGATGTGAGACCTTGTTAAATTGTGAGCTTTTTAGACAAATGACATTGTTTTAGTCCTTCACTTCAACAATGCATTTTTTTCTCCTTCCATTAGAAATTTGCAACAATGTTTAATTACAAAATAAGATGAAATTAAGAAGAAAAAAACGTGATATTATTATATACTATGACTTTAAAAGAATGCATAATATAAGATTTTTTGTGTAAAACTTTAGAGACAACACACTAAGGATGCAGACTCGGGGTTCTAATGTTAATCTTATATCAGGAACGCAAACAATGTGCAAAGTATCTCAATTAACACTTGCTAAACAAGGCAGTCTTCATACCTTGGAAGAACTGTGTGACATCTAGACTTAGAAAACATGTAGACTTGGAGGAGCTGTCTCTAAGAAAACATCTAGACTTGGAGGAACTGTCACTAAGAAAACATGTAGACTAGGAGGAACTGTCCCTAAGAAAACATGTAGACTAGGAGGAACTGTCACTAAGAAAACATGTAGACTTGCGAAGACAACAGGTCTACTTTTGTAACTACAAGAGAAGTGACATTACATCTATGATATAATCCTTTTGTGATTTAGGACAAATTTTAAAAATTAATTTTATGATTAATGATAATTTTGTGATATCTTTTGGATTGGAAGAATTATAGGCAATAAATGCGGCTCATATCAAGAATTCAAGCCTTGCTAAGTTTCTATTCACGGCTTTCGTTAACTGGTTATTAAATGTCTATTTTACGTTTGTCTGTCACATGACATTAGAAGTAGGTCATGCGAATGAGGAAGTCGCCGATTAAATCAGGTCTCAGTTGAAAATGAAATGTCACTGGGTGTGCGCTTGGGAAAATGTGTGTGTGTGGGGGGAGGGGGTGATTATGATATGCCTGGGGCTGTCAACGTTCACGTAAGAACTGAGACATATTTTCTAAGTCCTCATTATCATTGTGCTCAACGTAGTCAGATACTTAACTAAGATGTCGATATCACCATTAGAGTAAAGCACGACTACTTTTCTACCTAATACCCCAGTAACCTTGTCAATCAAGCGCTATTTTAAATCTCGTGTGTATAGGATTAGTTGTCCGTGTGTGTGTGTGAGGGGGGAGACGTTTTGTGTGTGTGTTGGGGGGGGGGCGTTGGGGCTGAGTGGTCAAAGCGCTTCGCTTCCTGAGTTTGGGATCGAGGCTTGGTGAAGATGGATTTTTAATTTCGGTATTTTTAGGACGTCTCTGAGCCCCATCAAACCTGACAATAAGTGTATTTCTCATTTTTTTAGCTGCCCCCGAAAAAGGAAAAGACACTATTAGTTTTGTGTGGCCTGTTTGTCCGTCCGTCCAGTTAAGATCTCGTAAACTAGAAAAGATAGTGAAAATCCGACATCACAATATTTTAGACCATTCAAAGTTCTGACGCAACGGCTACTTTTTTCTTTTCTGTAAGCGAAAAATCTCAATTTTAAATCACTTATGCAAGCAGTTGTTTTTTTTCATAAAAATACACAACTTTTACAACTATTCATTTTTAATAGTAACAAACACTTGAGACTCTTTATTATTGATTTATCCTTAACCATTTTTTAACACATTTATGCAAACGGTTGTAGATTTTTTTGTCAAAATTTATTAAAATATATTTTTATTGCTAGTTATGTAAGTTTTGTTATACTAAGTACTATATTTACACACAAAAATGTTTATTATTTTTTTAAAGAGAAAAAATCTATTTAGTATGTATATAAGTCAGACAATTAATAAGTATTTTTTCATATTATCGCGCGAACTGCAATGCTGTGACCTCACCTAACCAAATAAAAAAAATGTTTTTTTTTTAATATTTTTTTTTTACTTTTACGGAAATGTTTTATTCTTTTGGAATAAGAGTTTGTCCCTTTACAAAACAATTAGATCAATTATTTATTCATTATAAGACATCAGTTAGGCCAGATTCACACCTAACTTCACATTCACTTTCACCTATCCTTTGGTCTGCTGTTAAGTTTGGTGCGAAGTGACTTGAAGTCCTTAACTATGACGAATTTTGATTTGGTAATACTCTGGTACTATATCTATATGAGTTCAATATATTTATCTTATAGAGAATGTATCCATGTTTCATTGTTTGTAGGTCTATTGATAGGATTGATCAGAAACCAATAGAGTTTATTTATTATTTTTTAGTTCAACTCTGTCGCTGGATACTAAACCAATTGATATGTAAATATTAATTCAATGGTAAAGTTCTTCGTCACAGGATTCACTCACTAAGTTTTGACATTTTTTGTTTACAAAAGTTCTGTGATAAGAGTTCAAGTCATGATGACTTCATTTAGACAACTTGCTCTTTTCACAATGTCTCGGCTACAACTTTGATAACAGAGCCTAGAACTAGATTATCTTTTGAAAAACGATTCGTTTGCAAGACGTGGACACTAGCTAGTTTTAGCTGTTCCATGTGCATTTGTACCCCCATAGCCTTTGCTATGTCGACACATCCAATCCATTGTTCCTTTGCCATTTCGACACATCCAATCCATTGTTCCTTTGCCATGTGGACACATCCAATCCATTGTTCCTTTGCCATGTCGACACATCCAATCCATGTTACTACGGTGTTTTGACTAGACATTCAGTTGTCTGGTCGTGCGGCATGGGCGTGGACCGTCGTTCGATTTTCTCGATGGTTCAGAGTTCATACCTTGTCCGCTGCCATCCTCGGTCGTCCTGCGAGAGGTTTGGGCTAGGAAGTAGATTAACATCAACTCTGAACATGTCCAACATTTGGCAAACATTTAAACAACAAACATACTTCGAGTATAAACATTATAACTTTAAGCCTCGCAGACAATTTTCTTGTTTGAACCTTTCCTTGTTTCCCATCACATTTCTCTAACTGTGTATTATTGCCAACGTGACTCTAGTACCATCAGGTCCACATTAAATTTGCTTCACCCAGTCATGGACATGTTCATTAAATTATGTCGTAATGCATAGCCAGCCAACCAGTCGTTAGTCACGTACATATGCTGGTCTCGCAGCAGTGCTAGGTAAAGGCGCTACTTCTGTATCGACAGACTTTGTTTTTTAATCGCTGTCGTTTTCAGTTTTGTATCAGAGTGAGAAAGACTTAAAATTAGCTTTTTGGAAATAAGTAAATCTAGAATTTTTTTGTTGTTGTTTAAACACAGCTTATGTTAATTCACTCTGTCTGTCTGTTCAAAAGTTGGAACTATTTTTTTTTCTCTCACTTTCCATTCTCGGATTAAGCTGAAACTTGCGTAATTATTCATAGTCGATGACAATTCACGAATCAATAAAAAATTAACCAATTAGTTAACCGATTAGCACTAATTAATTAATTTAGTCTTATATAGCAGCAAGGGAGCTAAACCCTTAGACAAGCGTTGTTGTTTTTTTTTAAAGAATTTTTTTTCTTTTGCTTGTTTTGTTTCTGGTTTCTTTGATCAAGTCTCGTACCCCAACCATGGTTCCCTTTCTATGTTCAATGTGACTGCACTCTCCACAAGAAGAGATCAATGGATCCTGGAGTCTTGTGTGTTAGCAGGAATAATGTTGTTCTCCTTTGGTATGTCTGAACTGATGTTCATTGGGAAGTAGAAATTACACACAGATTCAATACTGTATAGTTACTGTAGTTTCTGATCAACTGTATCTACAGGCTAGCTGCTGATCACTTGTATCTACATTATGGCTGCTGATCACTTGTATATACACTATGGCTGCTGATCACTTGAGCCTAGTATCATACTGCTGATTACATAAAAAAAAAATATGTAATTCTAATCTAAACTATAAACAGATGTACAATCATACTAGAACAATGCCTATCTTTCTAAATGTGTACTATTGTCTAATGCTACCTCCAGAAGTTATTCAATCAAACCAGTTGTACTACAAGTACTTTTTGTTTGACAGTTTTGAGTTGCTACTTGAGCTCTTCAGTCTTACTGGTGTCAACAACAGAAATCTCAAGTGGATCTTTCTCAAAGCCACTCAGCAAATACTACTCTACAAGGGTGGTCTTAATGAGATCAAAGCTAACAGATGGGAAACTGATCATACAAATAAAATCTTTAGAATGTAGGATAGTATGAATACATGTGTTTGTGTTAGCAATAGTTCAACTTTAAAAGTGTGATCTATCTTTGTATGAGTCAAGACTTTGTATTCACAAATTATATAAAAAAGAAAACTTTTTTGTATAAATAGAACCTTAGAAGCTCTTAGTCCATTCGTTTAAGAAGCACTGCTCTAGAACAAGCTCACTTGAGTACAGACTGTCTTTGTGTGTCTGTTGACAACTTGACATTGATGTCATCAAGTACATGCACTGTTTGCTGGGGTCATCTCAGCAAGTGATGGCACTGACAGTTATAATTAGATGGTTCACAATTAGGATGTCATTCTTTTGGCTTCTCACTTTTGTGTTTTTTTCTTTATGGTCTGACACATACACAGGGAGAAAGATAGAAAATATTTTCTTTCTATTTCTCAAGACCTTTTCTGACTTTATTTATGGTCAATGGGTCAGATGTAATTTACATCAGCTTTTTGTTTTCCCTGATGTCCATCTTGAATAGTTGTACTACTTTATTTAATAAACTCAACAGTTCTTAACCACATTGATCTGTTTCCACAAACATTTTTGTTCTGATATTGTGCTAAACTCCTACCTTGTCTGTTGACTTTAACTTCAGTTTGCTAAGTGTAGGATAACTTCTGGTCCAAATAAGGTATTCTTAGTTCAGTATTCCTCTGGTCTTTGTCACTAATTCTACCTAAATTTATTGCCATGGGTATTTAGCTATCAATTATCATAGCCAAGTTTTGACATGAAGAAGTAAAGATTATTATGTCCTGCTCTGCAGTATGCCAGGGGCAGCAGACAGGGTTGGAACTCAGGACTATTGAGGTCCTGAGTGCATACCACACAATCATTCAGTCATGTGACTTGAATATAGACACAAATATTTAAATTTCTCACTAAATTATAATTTTTTTTATTAAAGGAAATTTCAGGGTTAATGATTAAATTATTTCCTAATTCTTTAATATTCCATGTTTAATGACTCCTCCATTTCATTTTATTCTTCAGAAAAATTATTGAATTCAACTGGCAGGGAATTGAGAAGAGCTTTGTTTTCTCTGAAACAAATTTTCCAGGTAAAAATGTAAATTAAGTTTATTGTAAGATGTTAGAATCAAAAGAATGTTTTGTAAATATGAAACACATTTTTTTCACTATGTATACATTTAGTAGAAAACTAAGGAAATATGTTTTCACCTACTAATGTATATTTCAGTAGACATCTTTGGCTAACTTGATGTTGCTTTAAGATATGATTTTATGTGTTTCAATGTCTAACATTGATTCTAGCTATGCTTTATCAAAGGGAAATGTTTTTTGATTTAGCCAGCTGTTGCATTCTCTTGTAGACTATAGTCAAGTCTTCAAATCTAAATATTTTTGTTTGTTTTATCAAAGGATGATAAAGATCTTGTCCATGAGTTTGTTAACAATGATGGTTTGGACTGTCTCATCAAGGTCGGCACAGAAGCTGATCAGAACTATCAGAACTACATCCTTAGGGGTAAGCAAACTAGTTTATCCAATATCACTCAGCTCTTTGCTTGTACATGCTGACTTTGTTGGTAGTTGAGAAGTAGTGGAACTTAAGATTGTAAGTCAATGCTATTACAAATCTGTTTTCAGAGCTATGTGAAGCTGTTCTGGGTACAATGGAGAAAGTTCATTTTGATGTCCTTTTTAAAAGGAAACAAACTGAATTAGGGGAAAAAACTTTCTAGAATGCCTTATTATTTAAAAAACTTGGATGCAAATTGATGCTTTATTGAATTACAATTGTGTTTGATAATAAGGCTCCATCTGTATGTTAACATATGAAGCATACATATTTGTATCTATTTGTCTCTGACAGCTTTGGGTCAGGTTATGTTATATGTGGATGGGATGGAAGGTGTTATACGACACAATGCTACAGTGCAGTGGCTCTACTCTTTGCTGGCTTCAAAGGTAACCCTAACACCCTTTTTTTTACTTTCTGTCCAAAATTTGTTTGCCTGAGTTATTATTTTGTTGATATTATAACATTTTAAACAAATTGGTTATAACAACATTAAATTGTTAATATCTGTTGCCTTTTTATTGTTTCTGATTTTCTGGAGAAATTGGTTTTCCTGTTCATGAAAAAATCTTAAGTTCTTAAGTAAAAATCTTTGAGAAAAAGTATTTAGCTTGTACATTTTAAAATGTAAATCTTAATTGAAACATTAAAGAGTTTGTATGAAATGTGTTAGTTATGCATTATTGTTGAGAAAGTTAATAAAGTAATGTGTTAGTTATGCATTATTGCTGAGAAAGTTGATAAAGTGTTTATCTTGTGTCTTGTATATATAATTAAATGTCTCTGTACATCCACCTTGCAGGGACGGCTGGTGGTCAAGACAGCACTCAAGCTGTTGCTGGTGTTCGTTGAGTATACTGAGACCAACACCAACCAGCTAATCAAGGCGGTCAATACAGTGGACAGTCGCAGAGGGCTTCACCCGTGGACCAACATCATGACCATCTTGAGTGAGAAGGATGGGGCGGACTCTGAGCTTTTAGTGTATGCCATGACACTTGTCAACAAGGTGAGTCTGTGAGCACTGCACTCAATCAACTCATCAACAGTCATTCAAACTTGGGTGAATACTAAACCCAGTGGTTTTAAGAGAAGAAAGATTTGATCAAGCTCAGTGGCTTTATTAGAAAACATGTTATCCAACCTAGTAGTTTGAATAGAAAAAAAAAGGTTTTCCAGCCCAGTTGTTTTAAAGGAAGAAAAAAACTTATCAGAGTAAAGGGAAGGTGGTGTATTGAAAACAGAGTCGTTAATTAAAAAAGATTCTTATGAGCCATAGAACAGTTTGTCTTGACGCTGGGCTCCAATTACTTTCTTATTTGGAATGTTTTCCTGTTTGACACTGTATTATTAGGGAAAGGGATTCATGGCTCAAGACTGTTGTTTTGTATCAAATATATAAAATTAATTTGTAAAATAATGAAAGAAAAAATATCATTTATGTAAATGCCTGAGTCACTACAACACTATAAAAAATAAGGAAATTAAGACAAAAATTAATAGAAACTTAAGATTTTATGTTTAATGAGAAAATGACAGTCAACACATTAGGTAGGCATTTTAATAACAATGTTGACACTCTTGCAGGTGATCAGTGCTATTCCAGACCAGGATACCTTCTATGATGTTACAGATGCATTGGAAGAACTTGGCATGGATACCATCACACAGAGGCACATGAACAAGCAAGGCGCTGACCTTGACCTATTAACTCAGTTCCAGCTTTATGAAGTAAGGAGACTAGACTTTTGTTTAATAAATAAATATATTTACATACAGAAATAAATTGCTTCACATTTTGATTCCTTTTTCCCAGAGTGCTTTAAAACATGAAGATGGAGATGATTCTTCAGAGATAGCACAAGTGGAAAATTTGAGGTACCTCAGTATGCCTATTGAAATAAGGGATTTGGTGGGGAATAGCTAATAGCTTAACTTTTGATATCAAATTTCTCAGTTGACATCAAGATTTTTAGTCCTTAGCTTGACCCCCTTTTAGTATGAGCACACAACATCAGAACAGGTTGTTACAATATTGTGCTGGACTCCTAAAAGCCCCAAAACTGTTGAATTTAGAAATGTATCTTAACTTCATCATTACAACTTCTGGGGAATTGTTCCCTATACATGATAAATACATGGTAAAAGGTTCTTTAGGTGAGGGTCCAAGACAATAATGGGATTTAGACATTTTAGTATATATTTTTTCTTTAGCACATTTAATTCTATAAAACATTTTTTTGAATGGATGTAGGCGAGTTCCTCGGCAGAAGAGTGAAGGTCAGCCTCGCAAGTCCAAGAGACATGCTCTTGATGGAGGTAAAAAATTGAGCAAAGCTCAGAGTACATCCAACATCCCCCAAGCCACTGGGCAAGAGAGTCCAGCAGAAGCTTTTAGGAGGAGAAGGCAGCAGCAGAAAGAGTATGTTGTACATAGTATTTGGTGTTATTGTCTGTACAGTTACATTATAGATAATATTACAGAGCTGGATGAAGAGCTTTTGCATATATTAGTTTCTATTCTGCTTTGCCATCTGTTCATTTGATACTCTCAAATTTCTTTCTTCTAGAATAATCATTATAGAGATGAGAGGCTAAGGCTGATTTTTAAAAATTATAACGTCCTTTCATTGTGGAAAGCAATAGGAAAAAGGAAAATATTAAACATTTGAAAATATAGACATACAAATTCAAGAGTATTTGTAATCATTTTAGCATCATGGGTAACTGTTATTAATAGTCACATAAATGTTGTTAACTATGTAAAAGTCTTTAAAACCTAAAATCACTAAGATTTATGATATGCACTAAGTATTTGTCTTAGCACTGACACATCAATGACAAACTATATCAAGCTATTGATTCTCTTTGATCAGTTACGTATCTGTTTGGATTAGAGAACAAAAGGAGTGAAGTAGTCATGTCACTGACTCTTAGTAAAGCACTAAAATAACTTTTTCTATATTTGTGAATCTTCAGAGAGTTTGGGGCACCAGCAGCTAATGCATTTGATGAGCCAATCGACCAGAAACCCAGAAGACCAATGGCTAATGATAGAGCCATGCCTGAGCCTGCAGGAATCAGCAATACTTCACCTCAGAGTAAGTATTGTGTTGGATGATATATATATATATATATATATATATATATATATATATATAACATTGACAATATTGATGACAATTCAGCATCTTAATTTCTATGTAGCTGCTGTATCATTTCCTAATACTTTCCTTCAGACTTTACCTTCAAGAAATCTGACTTTATTTGTACTTTAATCAATAATTTTAAGTTTATTTTTGGAAAGTTTGTGTGTGCATATAAATATGTTTGTGTTTTCTCTGCACAGTAGTTGAGTAGACTAACTTCTTGTTAAGCATGCTTATTTGAACATCTAGTTTAGATGTGAAATAGAATGGCTTGAAAAGAAGCTTGATCTTTTAAAGACTCAGGCAACAATAATTGATGGTGTGAAGTTGTAAAGCTTTTAATTATCTTAAGAAGTTTGGTTTAATTATTAGAATAAGGAGCACTCATGTACTGGATTCTCCAGTATCCATTAGTAAAGCAGAAGGCATTAGATTCTGTGTGACCTTCTTGGAAAAATTAACCTGAAAAATAGTAAACTGTGATTATGTGGGACTTGGCTAATTTAATATTGTCATAACAATATTTTTTTTTACTCTTTCATTTTATAATATTTTAAACAAAAGAAAAAATATTTCTTACATTTATACTTAATGGGAAACATTTTTAACTTTGAAGGATGTACCTTGCTTCTCATCTTTTGTGAATGGACTATCCTCACACATTACAGAATTTACTATCTTAAATACTGTTGCAAAAGACAGCAGCTATTTAACTATTTCCTGGACAAATTAAACTTACTATGATTGTTTCTTGTGCATTCTATTCGGATAGTAACAAATGCTTTCATTGGAGAGAAGAGAAGGAAGTTTGGCATGCTGTTTTTATTATTTCCCTTGTCTTTTGTTGATAATAAAAAAAAAATGTCAAGCTTAAACATTTCATGATTATAATGGAATGGTAGTTCATAATATATTTTATAAGTAATAGTCAATATTTAATTCACTGTATTTATAAGAAGATTTATTTTGTTTTGATTGAGCAGTAAGAGTACTTAACGAATTCTGTTTGTGTAGTAGTTGACTAACATGCATGCTCTACCCCATGCCTTTTGTCTCCTGCTTGCATCTAGGTTCAAGAAACATGCGGAGATATCGACAGCGTACCCTTATACAGGAGCAACAAGAGCTTCAACAGGACAAGCCGATTCACCATGAGGTCATGTCAGCTGAACCTTTGGGGACAGCACCTTGTCGGCCAAGGCACAGCCTTCC
Source organism: Biomphalaria pfeifferi (assembly GCA_030265305.1). Lineage (NCBI taxonomy): Eukaryota > Metazoa > Mollusca > Gastropoda > Planorbidae > Biomphalaria > Biomphalaria pfeifferi. The sequence continues at coordinate 806,658 of JASAOG010000033.1, forward strand.
AGCTATTTTCCCCCAACCTGGCTACTCATCCGGCTCTCACTCGCCCACTCCCTCTTCACCAATGTCCACATCGTCTTCCTCCTCTTTGTCTACAAATGCCGGCCCAGAATCTAGCATCATTTACCCCCCCACTGATCCTTTGACGACAGTGGGTAGAGACAGCTCCAGTAGGAGCTGGGGTGAAAGTAACTATACTCGTAACAAGGACGTGATCGAGGACCTCAAAAATTTTAATGCTCAAAGAAGGGAGAGGGCTCTTAACACCATGGGAAACAATCAGAGCAATGATACAGAGAGAAATCTCAACAGAACCAGTTTAGACAATTATTCTAACCGAGCTAACAACAGCTGGGTGCCCAGTAACCAGGAAACTGATACTAACCTAGTAATGGAAAAAGATATTTACAACAATAACAATGAGGAGAGTTCTAGCACTAGATTAAGTCGAGAGGCAAATAAAATGTTCAGACAGAAAGGGGGAGCTGTTGAAAATAGAAATAGTGATTCATATTTTAACAGGACTCAGACACCAGAAAATTATGACCCATATCAGTCCAACACAAACCATTCACAGTTTTCCAGGTATCCTGTGGAGCTGCGGTTGAGCAGGTCAGACTCTTCTCAGAATGAAACCTCAGTCACCTCAGAGCATCATCCACCACAGTTGTCTGTCCCAGCAAACTACACAGTGCACACTGGTGTGGACACTTGGTCTTTTGGTGACCATCTCCAGATGCAGGAGATGACATACCCCTCCAGAGGATCCCAAGTGAAGGAGGCCCCAAACCAGGAGAGCAAGCCCCACCACCCCAATTTTTACAATCATCAAAACCGTATTTACAAACAGGAAAACTTGAACAGAGATGACCAGAGCCGTATTTACAAGCAGGACAGCACGAGCAGTGAAGACCAGAGGTGGACAGTCCTGTCTAATAAGTTTGATGACCAGGGTGTGGGTAAGGTTTCAAGTTTTATCAAATAGACTTTTTATTTCAATAGAGATATTAATTTTTAGCCTTGTTTTATGTCTTGTGTTAACCATTTTTCATTTTCCTGCATCTTGATAACAAAGTGCATGCTTTTATTTGTTTTTTTATTGACAGAAAAGATAAATTTTAACTTTTGAAAAAAAAATTTAATTCAAAAACATTTTTAGAGAAATACATATTGATTAAATTATATTAAATTATTATAATAAATTAAGTTGAAGTTTATGTGAAACCATTTCATTAGTAGAATTTTTATACAATATTTTACAAATCTTTGTAGCTATTGTTATGTTGAATGAATTTATTGCTAAAGCAACTCGCACCACTTTAAAGTCAGACACACCACTACACTCAGGTTCACTCAATTCAGAAGAACATTAAGTCCTGCTTGTTCAAAACTTTTGATAATTTTCCAATTTTAACTCCCAGGTTTATGTTTTGTTCACACAGCACCTTGAGTCTACATTATGTTTCTTGACAGCTATAGAAATGCAGTTATTATTATAATTATTAATCAATGAAGATACACATTTATCAAATTGAAGTGTGACTATACAAACATTTATACTTCAATTTTTATTTGAAAGTATGATTGTAAAACTAAATACATTTTATAAGCAATATTTGCAATGGACAATTATTTTTTTTTGGGTATAATTAAAAAGAATTAGAAACATTCTTTAACTTTTCTCCTTGTTTCAAGTCTTATCTTCTGTCATATGTTGTTTGTCTTATGTCTTGTCCATTGTCTAATGTCTACTATTTTTCAATGTTCTTAATGAATTCTACCATTCATCAAAACTTGTAAATATTTTTCAGACCAGAAAAGTTTTCAAGGTAAAGGTCATCCTTCCCCAAGCTATAATGAGTCAGGCTACCACAGTTTTGCTGAGGCCCAGCTAGACTCCAACTCCATGGAAGCCAGAAACAATGCCATCAATGAAGAGCACAATGATCCCACACAGTCCAACAATCAGCGGTGGCAAATGTACAAGCAGGGTCACCCAGGGGATGTGGGCAGCAAGGTGGGACCCCCCAAAGTGGAGAATGGATTTCCTCCAGCAGGGGAAGGGCAGGTAAAAGGCATGCTGAACAAGCTGAAAGGTGTGGATCTTCCTGTACCGAAAGAATCCCCCCAGCGGCCAGCTGGGGACACCAGTGGCCTTATCTCTGCAGCAAAAGATGGGCTCAACCGGCAGTTCGTGCCAAAAGAGGCCCCAGCACCAGAGCCTGAGAAGAAAACTGAGAGTGACCTACAATGGGACAGGATACAGAGGAGATTGAAGAGGCAGCTGATGATCAAAGACATGGACTTCACAGACCTTAAAGATGACGATGATGAGGATGTCTTCTCTCCTCCAAAAATGTTTTTAGATAATTCATTCGGTCCTCCTCCTCCACCAGGAATGCCTCCTTTACCACCTCCACCACCCATGGGAGGAATGCCACCTCCCCCGCCCCCACCAGGTTGTGTGCCTCCTCCCCCAGGTGGATTCCCTCCACCCCCACCCCCTCCTGGGGGTAGAGGCCCTCCCCCACTTTCAGCATCAAACTCCCCAGCTCTACCCCCTCCTCCCGGTGCTAACCTGAAGAAGAACAAAAAAACTGTCCGCCTTCATTGGCGCACCTTAGGTGTTGAGCCTCATCCTTCCCTGAAGGGGGAAATCATCTGGAAACAGTTAGTTCCCATCAAGATAGACACAGACAAATTGGAGCATCTTTTTGAGACCAAAACTACAGAGATGAAAACTAAGGCAAGTTTTAGTCTACTTAGACTTCTTTAATGCTACTTATACTAAAAAACAAATTTCAATACTTTTTTTTCTTTCTTCTTATTATTATTGAAAACTAATTTCACATTTCTCTCTGCAGTATTAACTATCATATAACTTTTATTCAAAAGTTAATATTTGTTTACTTTACAATTAAAATAAATCCTGCAATTTGTGTAGAAATATTATCATTGTGTTTACATTTTCATCCATCTCTCCTAATCTCCAATGTGTGCTTATGAATAGCGCAGTATGTATTCAAGATTGAACTAATACAATGGTCTCACTAGCTTAGGGCACTGGTTGTTGTGAAGCAACACTAAACATTTAGTCTTAGTCTGTGTCCTAAGATGAACTAGAAGGGTTAGAACTTTTGCTTTAGCTTCAACTCAAACTTCAAACACATTGTTCCCATGGTCTATTTCTTTCAATAGTACATTTGCTAGCTGAAGATTTTTTTTTTATTTATTTATAGCTGCTAATTACATTTCACACTTCTTGCTGTTGTAAAAAAAAGAAATCCACAAATACAACTAACTAGAGATCGCTAGATAATTTTTTATTTTTTTTTAAATATCAACTCATTTTAACAAATTTACCAAGAAATCTATAACTTATCAATATGGATATTGAATATTTTTTTTATTTCTCAAAGACAAAGGCTTAACTAAGAGTGCTTTGATAGAAGTGTTTTTTATTTTTTAGTCATTATATTATGTCACTGTTGTCACTTTAACATTGTCGCACTAATTGCTGAGCCCAAGAGATGGTTTCAGTCGGATTAATTGTTGGACATCTTAACAATTATTGTATAAAGAAATACTGGAAAAGAAAAAAAATGATTTATTTTTTTGGTATAAGTAAGTTTAAATTTAAAGTTAAAAAAAAATATTAGCATTTTAGAAATTTCATAAGAAATGCATTTCAAAACAAGTTTATCCACTTCAGAAAAATCAACTTATTTAGATATTGACCAATAACATTTTGGTAGCTGGGTAGCTTATAGGTTAAATATATTTCATATATGTGTCAGTGCTTGATACAATCAGTCACTTGGTGAAAGTCAGAAGTGAACTTTAGTTGTTTTTTTTTAGGGTTAGGGTCTTGATTTTTAAAATTCTTAACATTTTGGGGAAAAAAAAAAGTAATTTTACCTTTCCTTTTTCCAGATTTTTCTTCATTATGATTGCTATCAGACAAAATTATATTATATTATATATTAACCAAGTGACTGGTTTGTACTGCAAGATGACTTATGTTTTATTAATAAGCCAATAACCTGTGTTGTGAACAGTCAGTTGGCCAGGCTTTATTTTTTTATTTTTGCAAGTAGATTTTAATTGTTTCTTCTTTTCTCCATGACTTGGGATGAGTTGACTGGCGGCTAAAAAACATGTTGCATGTTCTATGCATTTATATCACAGGAAGTGGTAAGATGTTTCTCTTTTTATAGTTTTTATTCATTTTGTTTCTTTCCTTGAAATTCCCTTGAAACTCTGTTTCCACCCATAAATGAACTCAATGGACTGAAGCAGTTTTCGTCTAAAAGCATGATAAATTATGCCACATCATCAGAAAATATGATTCTCATTTTTAATGCTCTAATCAGCTTTGAATGTGGTAATAGGAAATAGTTTTTATGTTTGGAAGCTTAAAAGTGTGGTAGCACAAAATGTAACAGACCAGGGTTTGTTTATTGTTTTTTTTTTTTTGCTATAACAAAAATAAATGTGATGCTCGAGTTTGTGTGCTGTGCCAGCTAGGCTAACTAAAAACATTTTTTCTATAATTCACGCAACTGACCATCATCTGTTTCATCTTCATTCAGAATATTCCAGAATTATAATAGAAATAAAATGTAATAGAAATAAAGGAAAGAAAAATGAATAAACTATTGTATTAATATCAACTGAAACTAGAATTTCTGATTTCCTTTTCTTTTAGATCTCACATTGCACAACTCCAAAATTAAAACTCACAAAAAACTTAGAAACTTAGCAAAAAACCTAGAAACTTAGCTGTTAGTATCCATTTACAGTTGTGAAATACACTTTGGTCATCTTAATATCTTATATTCATGTTTCTTTTTCCTTTTTATTCCCTGCGTCATAAAAACTCTTGTAAGTAGAATTGATATTGAAAGAGTTACATGTAATCATATCAATATACGCAATTTATTTTGAAACTTTCAGTATATATATATATCAATAAGCATGTTGAATTAAAACAAGCAATTTCTCAATATTTGACCTATTGCTTTTTTTTGGCTAGGCTTTTTTTTTTATAATGTTTTTTGTTTATTCCCTGAATTATTTATTCCAAATATGGGTGATAGTTTTTTTTCCCTGCCTCTTATTATCATTCCCATCTTATCCTTTGTGAAAATTGGCTCCACCTGTTCCTTCATATTAACTTCGCTTGCAGTCCAACTACAAGTCCAAACTATTTTTTTTCTTACACTTACATTTACATTTTATTTTATTGTTTTGGTTTTGGGAAAAAGCGATTAAAAAAATGTTTAAGTTTCTGAAGCTAATTACAATTTGTTTTACTGTAATATAAAAGTACATGAAAAAAAAGTTGTTCTAGAATAATTACTGTATTAAAATTAATGTGTGAACTAAATATTTTTGGGATTAACCTTACTTATGTTGTGTTAATAATTAGTCTCATTTGTATCACTTCCTTATATTGTGAACATTCTTAATTACATTTAAAAAATAATTCTTGTAATGAATCATTCTTACTAGTTTGGTTATATTTGGCTATTTCATAAATTAAAAAATAGGCTATCTAACAATTCTATGAAATTCAATGTAGAAACAAGACGCAACTGGCAAGAAAGAGATAACAGTCCTAGACCCTAAGAGATCTAATGCAATCAACATTGGCCTGACAGTGCTACCACCACCCCGTGCCATCAAAGCAGCCATTCTAAAGATGGATAACTCAATTATGAACAAAGAAGGAATTGAGGTAAGGCTTTAAATCAAACATTTTGTACAAAAAATAATTCTATAGTAACTTTAATTATAAACAATGTCAAGCATCTTTACATCATCTGCCCTATAGACTCCAAGTTCTGAAAGGGGAACCTTATGCACTGAAAGCGAAGAATGAAAAGTTTCATTACACTGGATTTTCTTTTGGCTAATAATTATTTCTTAACAAAAGTGGGAGAACTGTTTGTGCTAAAATGACCAAAGCTTAGAGATAGGCTTGATTTTGCCAACATTCTCTATAAGAGTTTAGAAAATCTTTTTCAATACTCCCCATTTTCTTTCACTCATCTTGGTTTGGTCTGTTTTGATGTGGATCTAGTTCTCTTTGTACTAACTTCTCAAGCTCTCATTTCTCCCATTGGATTTGTCTCTTTTGTTTGATTGCTCTGTCACAGTGTGTTATAGGCGATCCGGTACATTTTTAACTGTACATGTTTGAGTTGTAGAAATGTGTAAAATAGGACTTTAGTTTTTACCCTATTACCGAGAACTTATGAAGGTGGCCTAAGACCAAGGTCATTCATGGTAGTTGTGCTGCCAGCTAAAATACTGTTGTTGTTTTTTTATCTTACCTATGGATGCCAAGTATCATACATTGTTTAGTTCATTCTAGTATGTCAAAGTTGTTCTAAAACACTAAAAACCTTCTGAAAAGAAAATTTGGCTTTTTCTTATGAATATCAAACCCTTGCTTTTAAGCTTTTTAATTTGCATCTAATTGTTATAGAAATGTATAATATACCATTGTAAATGCTAGCAGCCTAAAAAAAAGAATTGGTTAATTGAACTACTTCTACAGTGTTGTGTTTTTCAAGGATATTTGCTAGAACAACAAAAATTAATTCTTTTTTTTTTAATTTTTTTTTTAATAGAAAATATTGACAATGATGATACCAACAGAAGAGGAAAAGTCTAAAATATTGGAGGCACAGATGGCCAACCCCGATATACCTCTGGGAACTGCGGAACAATTTCTCTTGACCTTGTCCTCAATATTTGAACTTGAGGCTAGACTGAAGCTCTGGTTGTTTAAGTTAGACTATGAACAGTTAGAACAGGTGAGTCTAGTCCTTTATTGCATCAATCAGCAAGCTATTAGAATTTCTTTCTCTAGCAATAGTTAGCAAAATCTATCTCAATCCAGGATCATATCTTTTTAGTAGTAAATAATTATCCGAAACAATACACTTTGTTTTCTTCTTATATCACAACACATGGTAATTAAATTGTCATAAAGTGAAAGCAGCAGCATCCATAGTATTTATTTTATGTTCAGTACACTGCCTGGTCGTGGGGTATGCATGTTGAACTATCATTCAGACTTATCAATGGTCCCCTGGTTGATACCCTGCCTGCTGCCATACCCCGTCGTCCTGTGGGAGGATTGGACTAAAGTAAATTATCTTCAACTCTGAAGGAACATCCAAAACATGTAACACACACAACACACTCTCTCCTTTCTCTGTCTCTCTTTCCTTCTTATTCTCTTACCTGTTGATATCTAATTCCTCTCTCTCTCTCCTAGGCATTTAGTTTGTTTTCACCTTGTTTGTTTGTAGGAAGTAGCAGAGCCATTGATGGATCTGAAGAAAGGGATTGTTGATCTCCAAAAGAACAAAACTTTCAGATGTATTCTCTCAGGAATTTTAGCCATGGGAAATTTTTTGAATGGTGCATCTGTAAGTCAATGCTTCTTACTTTATAACTATAAAAAACAGAACATTTACAAACATAGAAATGCTTTTATAGCAGATTTCATTTTGTTTATACAAGAAAATTAGTATTGTTTAAAAGTTGGTAAATTCAAATACCCTTGACCCAATTAGACTTTAGCTCCTAAGCCTATCCATTATTCCTGAGCTACTGAAACCACCCCATCCCCCTTTACGTTTTTTTTTTTCTTACAATTTTTGAAGCACTAGATGTAATTAAAATTATGATTTTTGGAATAAATCCAGCTCTTATTCTCTTTTTTTTTTCTTCTTAACAAAATTCGGATTCAGAAGAGTCTTAATTTGCAATAGCTAAACAAAGGTTCATTTATGAATGGTTAGTTATTTTTTTTAATCGTGTAATATTAAGTACCAAAAAATAGGCACAGCAGCATAACGCCAATTTGGACATAACCAAAAAAATGAGTCTAGAAGTGTGGTAGGAGTTAATTTTATTTGTATTTTCTTTTTGTCATTCAGTTTTTAGACGGATCATTTCTGTGAAGTTCATGTCCATTGAATACTTAGTTATCATGTATACTTTATTGAAATCAAGTTCAAGTTAAAGCCAACTTCCACACTTTTGTGCTGAAAAATGAGAACTGTTTTTAAATAATTATATGGCTTTTTCCGAGAAATAGCCTATGTGGACATACCAGAACCTAATAGCCACAAACCTTTACCATGTACCATTAGCCGTTTATTCTTTCAGTTTATTATTAATACAATTTCAGAATCCTTTCTTAACTGATCCCCTCTACTTGGTCCTGAAAACAAAAAAGTTGGCTTTAGATTGAATAATGTTATGGCTTCTAAAAGCATGAAGAGAGTAGACTACCAAGAAAATAACTTCAAGATGCATCTGTTTCAGGTTCATGCATTCAGTATAGAGTTCCTGCAGCGTGTGCCAGAAATAAAAGACACTGTACATAAGCACTCACTGCTCCATCATTTGTGTACACTCATTATTGAGCAATTCCCAGACTCCACAGACTTGTATTCTGACATTGGGCCAATCACAAGGTGTTCCCGGGTGAGTGCCTTCTTACATAAACTTTATACTGGACAGCAATATTAAAACAACTTAGTTACTAAAATTTAAATAAGAAATTCGAAGTTTTACAGAAATGTTAATCGCATTTGCACAAGAACTAACCTTCAATTTAAACTTTGTTTTTAATACTAAACGTAAGCTACTAAAATACTCAGAACAAAAACAACAAATAATTTTTTTTCTTTTTCTATTTGCATTTCTATTTGTTACTTTCCAAGTGCTTTAATGAATCCTCATCATCAAATTCCATTTGAGTCAGGGCTTGAGAGACTCAAATCCTTTTGCAAATCTCTGGACAGAGACCCTGCTGTTTTGTGTAATGCATACAGGTCACGATACAGGTCGAGAATTAATGGTTTCTCAGAACTGTGAAGATGGAGTCTGGGGCAGTGAAAAAGAATATGAGACTCTTTTTCCAGTTCTTTCCTACAGCGGGGGCACAGTGAGTCAAAGTTGGGCCATAGCCCTGAGAAATATGAGCCAACATGACAGCGGCCTGTGCTACACTGTTCTATAATAGCTTGCTCAGGCCTGGACAGCCTCCTCCATAGCTGGCTTTTTGGGACTTGTCCCAGCACTCAAATCAATTTCACTTCCACTTTCATGGATTAAACCCTGCTATTTATGAATAGAATAGACTGCTTTAATCTGCAAGGAAAATCAACTTTGTACTTTAAGTGAAGTGTACTCCTAAGTGTATCTTTTTTTGTTAAGTAACATGTGTAATTTAAAATAGGTGTCTTTTTTGTGTGAATCTTTTGTGGTATGGTGAACTCTATCACTTGCAAAAAAATAGTAATGCCTAATATTAGATTAAAATATCTGTGCCATTGCTTATAATTGTAAACCATCAGACTTATAGTTTTCTGAACTTCATTTGGAATCATCCAGCGGAGTTGTATTATCATTGACATTTGATCAGTGTATGTCAGTGTATGTGGTACTGAGGCAGTGGTTTATATTGTTTGTAAAACTTGATGGTTTTGTTTTTCAAAGGTTGATTGGGAGGAAATTGCCAGGAAGCTGGACAAAATGGAGTATGATTGCAAAGCATCCTGGGATCACCTCCGTGCCATTTTGAAACATGACGGCAGCTCTACAGATCTGAAGGGAAAGTGAGTCAATAAATACTTGTCAAATTAAACTTTATTGTTTTTTATGACTTGCCTTCTTTCTGTGACTGTACTGTTGTGCTCAAGACTAATGTATTCTGCCTGCCAAAACATTGTCTCACTTTATTGTAATTGTACATTTGCTTTCCTTTGTGAAGTGCTGTATCACAAACTTCAGTAGGTTTCTGATGTGGTATCTACATTTTACATGTTACACTAATTACTTTTTCAAAAGTTTACAATATAATAAAGTTGTGCTTCTTTATGCTCTTAACATTTTCAACCCAAAGTTTGTGTATTGGTTTTTAAATTCTATAATAATATTTCCATTTTTAGAATGTCATTATTTTTGGCTGATGCAGCTGAGAGAATCATGATACTGCACATTATTTACAGGAGAATTTTAAACAGGTATTTCTGTCTGTTTCAAGTCTGTTTGCTCAAGTTTACTGGCATCAATGTTAAAACATAATCATGTAACCTAATGCCACTATGTGTTCTTATTACAGATACAGCAAGCTGCTACTGTTTCTTGGATTTGCTGTTCATGATGCCAGAGAGATGAAGATCAACCACTTCTGTAAAGTCATCAGTGAGTTTGCTCTAGAGTACAGGACCACAAGGGACAAAGTCTTACAGATGCTGCAGAAAAAGGCAAACCAGAGGGAGAGGAAGAAGACCAGGGGCAAGATGATTGTTGATGTGAGTACCCAGTACACTTAAGCCTCTTACACTGATAGCAATATCATTTATTGATGTGAGTATTCACTAGGTTATTAATTCTTCTAAAAATGAACTTTTATTTTGTTTCATTTAAATTAAAAAAAAAGTACTTTCATAATTTCTTTCTTAGTATGCAGTCTTATAATCTTTAATTACTCTAAGATACTTATTTTCACAGACGGAAAATTTTAAGGGTAAAGATGCAGCTAATGATGATGCTCTGAATGCAATTTTGAAGAATGGATACACAAGTGCAGATGAAAGAGGTTTACCAGGACAGAAAAATCGCAGAAAACTAGGTTAATATTTTCTCTTTTTTTTTTCTTTTATTCTTCATCAAGATAAATAAGTCATTTGTTGGTTAGTAGTAGATATAGGTTTTATCAATTGTAAAATGCAGTGATCTAAGAAATCAACCATTAAACCTTTTTTGTCTTTCCATCTACTTAAAATTTAAAGTACAAGGTTTTTATTTTTTGTTTAGGGGACCTGGTGGCTGAGTGGTTAAGTGCTTGGCTTCTGAATCAGAGGGGCCTTGAGGTTTGAATTTCAGTGAAGACTGCAGTTTTGAATCTTGATTTCTTTGGACCCCTCTGAGTCAAATCCAAATTCAAAATTTCTTGCCTCTATCAGGATTCAAACTCAAGTCCTCATGTTAGGTATCGATGCAGTTGATGCCACTGGGTCTCACATCCGACTAATTCTTCTATATATTAGCCTGTTTTTATGTGTTGTCCTTCTTGGCATCTTTTAAAATGTGTTTACATCAGGGGCCTATGTTATGTAGCCACTTAAGCTCATGTTGTCACTCATCCATTGTCCAGATGCCAGGTCCATGGGCTCCACTAGAGGTGGCATGACAACAGATTCTGACATGTATGACACTGGTGATGATGAAATCTTAGAAGCTTGTGTCAGGACTGCCACTGCACCCACATCTCGACCACAGCGGGAACGAAAGAGGTCTCGCAGTCAAAGAAAGTCTTGTAAGTATCAATTCGATCTGCTGCTTTTGACATGTTTGTACATCACCGCTCATTACTTCTTAATATTTTCATTTTGAACTGAATGTTTTCACAGAAATTTGTTTTCACTCATGCATACTTAAATATTTGTAGTTTTGTCATTGGTATTTACTTTTTTGTCTTAATTGCCATCAACTCAAAGATCTTACAGTCAAACCTCAATAAATAGGCCATACTGGTTGACCATTTCATTTGATTATTCCAAATTCATATCGGCTAATAGATGACTGTGGCTAAAAGCTTAAATTGACTTTGTCCAAAGTCCATCATGTGAGAATAAAAGACCACTTAATGTGTATAATCTTTAAACAAACTGGAATCCATGTCATTTCTGACTAAGATTTCATTGTGATGAATTATTTAGCACAACCCTATATAAAGAGATTTGACTGGTATGTTATTACTTAAATTTTGTCTCCAATGTACAATTAATCTGTCCTCTTCTCCTCAGCTTTTTGGGACAGTGATTTCTAGGTAACAGACTGATACTGTCTTGTCTCAAAATTTTTTTTTTAATTTTAAATTTATTTAGTTTTTTGTTTTTGTTTTTTTTTTCTGTTGTTTGGTCCATTGCTAGACACTTTTTTTTTTTTGCTGTCATTGATGCATTGAAGTTTTGTTAGATGGAAATGTTATTTTTGTTACAACTTATACCAACACTATCTACATTAAGGTTGGCCTTTTTACAACAGAGTTGTTTTCTTTTGAATTTGAAGAATTATTCTGGCTCAAATCTTCATTTTAGAGAACAGTTTAAATTTGGGTATAATAAAAAATATGTGGACTAAAGTGATTTGTTGATTGCTTGAAGTTGGCAGGAGTCCTGTGACCAGCATTGCAAACTAGTGTTGAACTTTCCTACAATTGTTCAGAAAAAAAAAATCTGGCTTCTCTATTCTGCATGGCTCTAATGATGATGCTTTCATTAATCCTTAGTCTTCAACTCAATTAATTGTAATTTTAAGCTCTAAAATATATTTTCATCTTAATTAGAACATTTTTTTTGGTCTTTTTCATTTCTTATTGTAAACTTGAGTTAACACAAGAGTTGAATAAGATTCAAAGCTTTTCCATTTATGTAATCACTTTTGGTTAATGTTTTGTTTTTTTTATCTGAATTTAATCTGATTAATTATAATTAGTATTTTATGAACAAGTAGGTTCTCATATCTGCATGTCCAGTGCTCAGAGAAGTACTAAGGCATGTAATGGTAGATGTACTTTTAATAACTTTACTAAAACTATTTCCTTACCTTTTTTAAAAATACAATAAGTACAAGGATCCATCTAGTACAAGTTATCTTAGTAGAAGGGGGTATACCCATCCTAGTAATATTATTCTGAGATTTCAGACTTTATGTTCGATACATTTGGACAATGGCACTCAAAGTTAATGACAGTAATCTCCTCTTTGTTTGATTTTTAAGAAGGTGTTTACATTCCTTAAGCAATAGACTAAAAGACTACAGGAAGTGAGAAAAAGAAAAGAAAACAAAATGAAGATATGTGGTGGCAATATAATGGAAGCGAAATGAAAATGTCAGACATAGGAAATAGAAAGTTATGGAAAGATTTTGAAATAATAAGACAAACTAAACAATGTCAAGGACATCATATTAAAAGATCACTGTTGCCAACTAAATAGTATAATTGATTCTATCTTTTAAACTACAGACGTTACTTCAAAAAAGAAGATTTCGTTCTACACATGTCCCTAAGTCCATCTAATCATGCATTTACTTTAAGCTACATGCAAAAGTCTTTTGAACTTTGATTCTACAGCGCTGATAGGTGCACACACAAATGATGAACTGGTTTATTCAAATACTTCCCTAACCTGTACACACCAGTACACTAAAAGCTTGCTATTTTGGATGGAATTTAAATCTCCAATAGAAACATTAGGGTTTGACTTTTTGTCTCTTGCATTTCTTGCATGATGTGAGTTTTAGAAGATCAAAAAAACATAAGAATCCAGATAATAAATTGTCTTCATGAGGTTTGTGCGTGTCCATTCTGGATCCCAGCATGCAATGTTTGTTTCTATCTCCTTCTGTATTTCTGTTCTCTCTATCCAAATGCAATTAACAATTCACCTTAGTAGATCTCTGTATCTTTTCAACAACTTGCTTTTTTTATATATAATAGATTTTTTTTTCAATTACTATTACATTATATGAAGACTCTTTTAAGATAACTCAAATTAGCTACAGAATTAATTACTTCTGTTAAGTTATCTATAAATAATGTGTTTTATTTTTGTCTTAAGTTTTGTGTTTTAAAAAAATGGAATAATCCTTTAACATTGATGTTTGTGTAATTATAACTGTAGCCCAGCCTATTAGAATGTTCAGCATCTGTCTTTACCATTGATCTATCTTTACAGTAGGATGTATCATATAGACCTTGTCATTTGATCCTCAACAAAACTATAAATGGTCATATAGCCAACTTGTAAATAGTTTTTTAAAGTTGCATTTTTCTTTAGAAGCATTTTGTTCTACAATCTTTCTTTTTGTTTGAATAAACTTAATTTGTCATTTTGTTGTTATTGTTTGTTCTTTTGTCTGCTTTTGTGTTTATAGTTGGTCACTGGTTTATTAATTTTGCTTTTTGTTTCAGTGAGACGAACGCTGAAAGGAGGCCTGGACTCAGAGGAAATGATGGTGATCAACTCCTATGCAGATCATGTTTGACACTGTTAGGTGTAAATCTTCACTAGATCAGGACAGATCTGTTTTAATAGATCTACAAAACTTTGAGCATTATACGTTTGGTTACTAATTTATCTGCATATTATTTAGTAGCTAGAGTTTAAAATTGGTAGGCTGACTTTGTGTTTTCTATCACAAATTACTCTGAAAAAGTGTTATACATCAGATATATATATATATATGTATTTATAATATATAATTCCCATTGTTTCTCAAATTCAATGTTTATGCATTTTGTTCATATAAGCTATAAAGTGTACAGTCCCAAAAGACTGGATCAAATTGAATGACAGAATTCTTCTGTTGAATTTCAAACATTTAGGGAGATTTTGTTTTCGCCCCTAGATAGTAACAAAATAGACTTTTGTTCATTATTTTCTTTGTTTTAATGATGCAGCTATGATGATTGATCTTGAACATAACACAATGTAGCGATGTTTAGTAGAATGATAGTATCACATTATTTCATTCATTAGAAGAAAGTTTTTTTAATTTCTCCTAAAGCTTGGTTGCTTTGCTTGCTTATCTTCATGTACATTGAGTGTGGCATCATGGGATATATATATATATATATCTGTATATCAGCATCCACGTCATTGACGTAGCTATTTAAATATTTATATTCAACCTATTCATGTGCAATATGGCGACTGGCCCTTGGGGCTCATTTTTTTTTTTTGCTTTGAGCAAAAAAAAAAATAAACTGTAATAGATCAGTAAATAGTTGAAATGCTTTTTGTTAATATTCTAATTGTTTGGTTATGAATACACATTTTTTGTTCATTTTTTGTTGCTAAAGTGTGTAGTTGAAGTCACTGGAGTTAAAAGACTCTGACTGATAACCCAGTTTCTTTGTTACAATGCTGTTGACTACTGTTCATAAACTTCCCTCTTTTGCAATGGTTTTTGTTTTGTCTTTCCACTAGACCTGTCTCATTGACCTTATTCATTTTGTATGTTTCAATCAGCTTCTTATGCTTGCATGGAAGACTTGTACAAAAACACATACACTAAGAAAGATATAGGTAATGTAGGTGCACACTTAAGAGGTATACCCGCATTCTTTTATACATTCATTTTTGTCACTGTTTGGTTGTGTTCTGCTTATGATGGTTCAATAGATTCAAATATCTCTACACATATCTTTAACTAAACAAGTTTTTGCAAATCTTTAATAGTTACATTTTGTTTTCTGTATTTCTAGCATAATTTTTATCACATCTGGCATTAAGTTATTTTATTAGGTTGTAAATTTTATTAGCAGACAAGTTAAGGGAATCTCGATTTTATTGAAACAAATTGTCTGGACACGTGTTCATTGTAAAATTTTATTTAACCAAGTTTTTATATCGCCTTATGAGTCTTCAAGAAGTCAAAATAAATTTTTTATTAGATGAAATAAATCAGATTTTGTGGAGCTAAAGGACAACAGCTTACACTTTGATCTTTGATTTGAATTTCATTTTTTAATTCTATGAAAATTTAATGAAATGGATCTTTTGTCTGGCTTTATGTCTAAGCAGTATTTGAAGAAGAAAAAAAAAGATGTTTTGTAAATGTTTGGATTTGCAGCCGTCCATTGCCTTGCACTGTTTTTTACTCAAGTGCTTTTCATTTGAACACAATGTGTTTTCTATGCAATAACTATTTGTAAAGTTGCACATTTGAATATTTATTAATTTAAAACACAGTGATATGTTATAGCGAATCAAATCTATAGCAACTTAGTTGTTTAGAAAAGAGTAATTCTATAAATAGTTTCTAAAATATGATTACTCTCTGAAATGTCAATATCTTTATTAAATTTGTTCTTATATCTTATGTTTTGATAAACTAATTGTGCAGAAAAACAATATCAAAATAAGTGTTTAAATAGTCATAATCAAATTGTTTTCACAACAAATCTCTAGGATGAGCTTCAATTGTTTGGACTTGTCACTTGATGAAGTTAATGTATTTCTAAACATGAAAAGATATAAAAATGGAATGTGTATATTTTTAGAAATACACATACTTTTGTATAATTGATCCAAGTGCTCTTTCAGAAATGTCTTTGATTGATGTCATTTTTAGCAGCAATGGTTACTTTGACATTCAAGCAATTTAATGTTTACATTGCAGTGGTAGGAGACAATTGGTCTTGAAACAAAACATAAGGTGATTAGGATTCAAATCGCTTGGGTAACAGATATCTGGGGGATTGCGTTGAATGTTTTATACTGCTAACTGTGAATAAATTCAACATTTTGTATGAAAGTGCTACCTAGCATTCTGTGGTTTTGTTTTATGTTTCACAAGATATTGTTCAAGTTGTATTTGCCATTAGTTCAAATGTATCTTTGCATCATTGTTGTTTTTTTTTACACATTTTTTTTTTACTTTGTTTGTCAACATCAAGTTCTTTGAATTTCTTTCCTAGTCAATAATGATTGAAGTGAAAAATGGACATCTAAAAATGTGTCTCAAATCAATGGGACACCTAACCATGTGTCAATGTTTTTTTTGTATTGTATTCTGTGACTAGTTTTAAAATGGAATGATCTGGTCTAGTGTCTAGTTGTGTTTCAGTTCTTCACTGTAGAGTTGGACAGTGATCCTTTCTTTAGAGTTGTGTAGAGGAATAGCACAGCAGTTGACTTCCCTTAGCACTCAAGTTTTAAAATCAATTTTTTTTCATCATGTTGAATTGTTTCATTTGTCAAAACAAATATTACAAACAATTTTTTTAAAAACTCTGTTGACTATTTTTATATATAACATTTTGTCAAACTGAAGTTGAAAAAGAAATGTCATTTTCTTGAAAAGTTTTTTTTTGACATATAAAAATATAATCTTTGTTCTAGTTTTTTGTTGTTCTTTTTATATCTTTGTTATGAGCGAGTAATTGATAGTGGAAGTAAATGTTATCACTTCAATTTGGGTAACTGATGTGTTTGACCAACAATTGAGTGAAATCGATTGTTTAACTCAAGGTTAGGTTGGTATTGTTGTTCCACACTATTGATTAGAGTGACCTGATTAAATAGCGCCAATATTTATTATTTACTTTTCTTTTCAGTGATAATGGTTATCATATATTATAGTACCTGGTATATTAATATGTAAATATAATTAATAGAATCCTATTCGGATTCAGCAAAAATGAATAGCTACAAATTATTTATATTACTTAAATACACATTGGTAACGCACATTGTATAATTGTTCCATAAAGATAAAAAGTCACAGAGTTACATTCGATGACACATTTGAGACCCCTTCATTGGATTGTTGTCTACCTAGCTGACAGACATTTCTTTAGTTGGACGAACTTTATGTCTTGCTTGTAGCTCTGTTCTGTCCTCCAGCATTGGATCTAAGAATCTACTTTCAGTGTACTCCCGTTCTCTCAGTGAGTGACCAGCTTGTACACATTAGACATTCAATAAACTGCTAATTCCAAGCCTCCATTGATTAGTTTTGTCCTATACACTCGAATTAGTCCTTCAGTCCTCAGATTATCGAATCTGAATTGCGAAATAGGAAATATAAATGTCCAGATAATCTGATTCTGTCACCACTAATTTTGTCAATGTTGTGGCATTGAGTCAACATGATTTGATTTTTAAAAAAAAGGATGGCCGCCAAGCGGCAGTTTAAAAGATCACAGATTGGAAAGTAAGTGACTCGTGTATTTAGATATGTACTCATTTTTTAAGTTGATTATTGAAAAAATCGCCATCTTCAGATTTGTCATTATCCTGGTAATAAATAAACTAAAATGTAGAAATGTCCAAGTTTCTGATTAGATCCAAAATCAGAAGGAAAACAATAAGCAATGAGATTTGTGTGTAATTATAGTAACAAAAAAGGTGTATTTAGTAAAGAGAGATGCCAGCAGTAGAGTGTAGGTCTACAGTTTCATACAGTGCTAGAGATGAGGCCAAAAAAAAACCTTATGTTCAGCGAAAATGTATCAATTAGTTTGAATCAGTCATGTCATTAAATTTGTAATAGATCTAGACTAACAATAATAAATCTGTGCGATTAGACGCTATGATCCTATCACTTGTCTGGACCATGGACCTGTTGGGTATCTGGATAAATGTTACCGTGATCGCTTTTTAAATACATAAAAAGAAAGTTGTTCTTGAATTCGAACTCAGAAGAGCTCAAGCCTCCTGAAGGGGACTAATTCAACTTATATCACCGCATCTATCAAGTACAATAGTTCAATAACCAATTTGTTCTTTATACGTTATTTTATGTCATTGATTTTTGTTTTGTCAGGTACAGGGAATAGTTGTACAAAAGTTCAACTTATCCAAGATTGAGTGTGGAACGAATAATTTGTACAAACATTTTCCCAGACAGCTGATATATTCGTTGTAAAAACTGTCTTAGGACTGGGTATAGAGACCTGCATAGTGAGGATTTAATCAAAGGCACATAAAGTTAAAGTTGGTATCATTCCTCAAATTAAACCATAATAATGCTCCACCCATGACACTTTCATTAGAAGTCAATATAATCATAAAAATGATAAGTCGTATTATTTTGTGATAGTACATTGCTTTAAGTTTATTATTAAGCACCTATTATTAAACCTAGATAATAAAACTTCAGCGTAAGATATTTTGTTCCCTTGAGTTGAAGTCCTATCGAAACTAATGTAAGTATTTTGTACATTTGGACATACATGTAACCTACATAGGCCTATCAGTTGGGTAGATTATTACCGTCTCCTAGACCAGTGTTTCTCAAACTGTGGGACTTGACCTGCCGAGAACGTGGGTTCGTAGCTGGTCATTTATTTATTTATTTATTTTTTTTGCAATGGGACTAAACAATTGGTTGTATTTGCATTCAGGGCGTACCTAAAAGGGGGGGGGGCCCAAATGGGTGTCCGAAATTTATTTGTAAATACATAAATTAATATATTTGCTTGACAAATAGTGTCAACGGGTGTCTTTTTTTTTTTCAACATTTATGGATTAAATTTATCACAAAGACTAAACCTAGATCTAGGTCTATCAGTACGTTGACTTTGTTAATAATTTAAAAATATATTTTTTTTCCCACAGAGAGCAAAGTTTTTTTTTAAAGTTAGTTTTACATTTTAAACTTTGTTGCCTCGAATAAAACTGCATGATATACAGCGAATTCCAGGTATCTTGTTACCTGTACTAATAATAGATCTAAATGGCGAGTATTTTATGGCTACACTAATTAACCTTGAAGTAAAATTTACAGAATCGAGTATAACATCCAAAAGTTATTCTTAATAATGCTAGAATAGTCCATTATTCGGGTTTGGCGTCTATAATTTCAGAATTAAACTTCACACTCGAGTTATTACCCCCTCTATTCATCTTTCCTCAATCCAATGGAAACTCTCTTTTTATTTCCATCTAATCCTTTTGCTTTCGCACAAAACAAAAACAACAAACAATGACGTAATATCATATAATATTAGCACATCCTTCCTTTTGAAGTTATTATCACACCCTTCCTTTTATATTTCTTAAGACTAAGACTGCGTTATTGATCCTTACGGAAATTTGTTGTGATTACAAGGACTCTTTTCTCATATAAAGACAACACAACAGAAAAATACACATAAATACAACAGACAACATAAAGAGTTCATTCAGCGACTACACACAGGTATCTTGGTGCATTTCATGTTCCCTGATCAATGAGTGGCGGTGATCGAGTCTGACCGAGTGAGGTACGAACGAGTTTTTGTACCGCTCCGTTCTTGTTTTAATTGACAGCAGTCGCCCACTTCGCGAAGACCTGGTGTAGTTCTGATGGAGCGGGTGGGGCCGTTGTCTTCCAAGATTTGTTCGATTTTTTTTAAGCACGTTTGTTCAAAAAGTTCCTTTCAATGTGGTCATGTTGTGAGTGTCATTTTTGATGCTTTTTTAATGTTTTCTAGACGTCGCAACAGTTTAGGTGAGGCGTTGCCTTGCCAACAACTTATTCCGTATGTTAGCAGATTTTGTATCGTGGCGCCGTAAAATGTCTCAAGGATCTTCTTGTTTAGTTTAAAGCTATTGAGTTTGTATAGAAAAAAGAGTCGCTGGGCTATTTTCTTTGTCAGAGTTCCAAGGTGATCTTCCCATGAAAGCTTGTTGTTGATGAGAACGCCTAGATATGCCTTTACTTGTCCTATAGATGTAGTGTTTATTTGCAGTTCACGTATAGTTTGTTTTTTCTTTCTAAAATCTATTATAAGTTCTTTAGTTTTTGTTACATTCAGTTCTAGAAAGTTGTCGGTGCACCAGTTTGTAAACTCTTCTATAGAGCTTCGATACTGAGTTTCGTCTCCTGAAATAAGACCGACTATGGCAGTATCATCAGCGAATTTAATGAGTTTAACTGAGTCATAGATGCTTCCTATGTCATTAGTGTAAAGAGTGTATAGTACAGGAGAAAGTACACAACCTTGTGGAGCACCCGTATATAGTACTCGAGTTGACGATTTGGTGTTGTTGACTTTAACATACTGGGGCCGTTGGGTTAAAAAGTTTAGAACCCAAACATGTAAGTAAGGGCTGACATTTAAGTTACTCAGTTTGATTATCATTAGATGTGGCTGTATGGTATTGAAAGCCGAGGAGAAATCTACGAAGAGGACTCGTGCATATGTTTTGGGTATATTGAGATGCTTATAAAGCTGGTCCAAAAGCAATAGAATGGCATAATCAGTTCCTCTAGATGCTTTGTATGCAAATTGGTGAGGGTCTAGGCTGTTATTGACTTTTGCTACAAGTTGTTTAAGCATATATTTTTCAAAACATTTCATAACAATAGGTGTTAGTGCTACTGGACGGAAATCGTTTAATCAATCTATTTTTGGTTTCTTAGGCACTGGTATGATCTCTGAAGTTTTCCAGATGTGTGGAATTACGCACGTTTGCAATGACTGGTTAAAGATATGACAGAAGATAGAAGAGATTTGCTCCGCACATAGCTTGATCAGCTTGCTACTAATTTTGTCCGGTCCAGAAGCTTTTGTTACGTCTACTCTTTTAAATAACAAGGTCATTTCATCCTCTGTTACAAAATTGACGTAGGGCTCTTGTTTTCCTGTGGACAGTGTGTTGAAAAGTTCTTTGTGTAGATCAACAAAATCTTCTTTGTCAAAACGAGAATAAAAATAATTTAGTTCGTTGGCGAATTTCTCATCATCAGCCACTGAAATGTGTTCTCGTTTTGAGGCGCAGCCTGTTATTTTCTTTAATCCCTCCCAGCATTGTTTTGAGCTGTTCTTTGCAAAGAAATTCTCAATTTTTTCTTTGTATGTTTTTTCCCCTTCAATTATTGCTTTTCTCAGTTTATATTTAGCATTTATAAACTCTTCGTTGCTAGCCTTATACTTTGTTTTCTTTTCAGTAATAAGGTGTTTGATTTTTTTGGTCATCCAGGGCTTATTGTTTCCATAGACTTGTATTATTTTTGTTGGAATTGTTAACTCCTCGCAGAATGATAGAGTTAACAGTTTCTGTTAGTTCGTTTATGTCTGGACAGTTTTCAATAAAGATTTCCCAGTTGGTTTTCTCAATGCATCCTCGTAGTTTTTCTACAGCCTCTTCAGACCACATCTTGACCGTTTTTATAACTCTCTTTGTAGTTTTAAGATAAGGTTTGTAATTTGGTATAAGATGGAGTGTACATGATCAGATTCTTCAAGTGGGAACAAACTGTTACATTTGTAAGCCTGCTTAATGTTTACGTAGCATTTGTCGAGCGTTCTACCCTGCCTTGTGGGAGGGAGACATACTGGCAATAGTTTGGCAGTGTGTTGTCTATTTTAGGTTGTTGAAATCTCCAGTTACGATACAGAGTCCGGTGTTTTGAGTGTACATTGTGAAGCACATCAAAAATTATTTAGGACGCAGTCGCTGTGTCAGCCGTCGGTGGTATGTACACAACAACAACACACACCTGGGTGAATTCTCTAGGCAAGTAGTAAGGCCTAAGTGTGACACACATAAGTTCAATGTTAGGGTCACAAATTTTATTCATGAGGTTCACATTATTGGCGTTGCAGTATTCCTTGTTTATATAGATTGCGAGTCCTCCTCCTTTTGACTTCCCACTATTAATTGTTCTGTCTGCTCTATAAACGTAAAATTTATCGAGATCAACAGAAGAGTCGGGTATCGTGTCACTGAGCCAGGTTTCAGTGAAATACATTAAGCAACACTCTCTAAATTGATACAGATGTTCACAGCAACCTGTTAATTCTTCCATCTTATTTTGTAAAGACCTAACATTGTCCTCTTCTTCTACACTTAACTCGATGGGTGGAAGCCTCTTTGTCCTCTTCTTCTACACTTAACTCGATGGGTGAAAGCCTCTTTGTCTTCTTCTTCTACACTTAACTCGATGGGTGAAAGCCTCTTTGTCCTCTTCTTCTACACTTAACTCGATGGGTGGAAGCCTCTTTGTCCTCTTCTTCTACACTTAACTCGATGGGTGAAAGCCTCTTTGTCTTCTTCTTCTACACTTAACTCGATGGGTGAAAGCCTCTTTGTCTTCTTCTTCTACACTTAACTCGATGGGTGAAAGCCTCTTTGTCTTCTTCTTCTACACTTAACTCGATGGGTGAAAGCCTCTTTGTCTTCTTCTTCTACACTTAACTCGATGGGTGGAAGCCTCTTTGTCCTCTTCTTCTACAATTAACTCGATGGGTGAAAGCCTCTTTGTCTTCTTCTTCTACACTTAACTCGATGGGTGAAAGCCTCTTTGTCTTCTTCTTCTACACTTAACTCGATGGGTGAAAGCCTCTTTGTCTTCTTCTTCTACACTTAACTCGATGGGTGAAAGCCTCTTTGTCTTCTTCTTCTACACTTAACTCGATGGGTGAAAGCCTCTTTGTCTTCTTCTTCTACACTTAACTCGATGGGTGAAAGCCTCTTTGTCTTCTTCTTCTACACTTAACTCGATGGGTGAAAGCCTCTTTGTCTTCTTCTTCTACACTTAACTCGATGGGTGAAAGCCTCTTTGTCTTCTTCTTCTACACTTAACTCGATGGGTGAAAGCCTCTTTGTCTTCTTCTTCTACACTTAACTCGATGGGTGAAAGCCTCTTTGTCTTCTTCTTCTACACTTAACTCGATGGGTGAAAGCCTCTTTGTCTTCTTCTTCTACACTTAACTCGATGGGTGAAAGCCTCTTTGTCCTCTTCTTCTACACTTAACTCGATGGGTGAAAGCCTCTTTGTCCTCTTCTTCTACACTTAACTCGATGGGTGAAAGCCTCTTTGTCCTCTTCTTCTACACTTAACTCGATGGGTGAAAGCCTCTTTGTCCTCTTCTTCTACACTTAACTCGATGGGTGAAAGCCTCTTTGTCTTCTTCTTCTACACTTAACTCGATGGGTGAAAGCCTCTTTGTCTTCTTCTTCTACACTTAACTCGATGGGTGAAAGCCTCTTTGTCCTCTTCTTCTACACTTAACTCGATGGATGAAAGCCTCTTTGTCCTCTTCTTCTACACTTAACTCGATGGGTGAAAGCCTCTTTGTCCTCTTCTTCTACACTTAACTCGATGGGTGAAAGCCTCTTTGTCCTCTTCTTCTACACTTAACTCGATGGGTGAAAGCCTCTTTGTCCTCTTCTTCTACACTTAACTCGATGGGTGAAAGCCTCTTTGTCTTCTTCTTCTACACTTAACTCGATGGGTGAAAGCCTCTTTGTCTTCTTCTTCTACACTTAACTCGATGGGTGAAAGCCTCTTTGTCTTCTTCTTCTACACTTAACTCGATGGGTGAAAGCCTCTTTGTCTTCTTCTTCTACACTTAACTCGATGGGTGAAAGCCTCTTTGTCCTCTTCTTCTACACTTAACTCGATGGGTGAAAGCCTCTTTGTCCTCTTCTTCTACACTTAACTCGATGGGTGAAAGCCTCTTTGTCCTCTTCTTCTACACTTAACTCGATGGGTGAAAGCCTCTTTGTCCTCTTCTTCTACACTTAACTCGATGGGTGAAAGCCTCTTTGTCCTCTTCTTCTACACTTAACTCGATGGGTGAAAGCCTCTTTGTCCTCTTCTTCTACACTTAACTCGATGGGTGAAAGCCTCTTTGTCTTCTTCTTCTACACTTAACTCGATGGGTGAAAGCCTCTTTGTCCTCTTCTTCTACACTTAACTCGATGGGTGAAAGCCTCTTTGTCCTCTTCTTCTACACTTAACTCGATGGGTGAAAGCCTCTTTGTCCTCTTCTTCTACACTTAACTCCTATTCCTCCTCTACGTCCTCTCTTCTTACGTTTTGTGCTAGGGATTTGTTCGGTTAGTAGTGATATCTACTACGAACTTTAACAATTCGTCCACTTCTGGTTGTCTTGACTGGCACAACAAGTTATCTAGACGTTGGTCTATAACTGTCTGTTTCGTTTGTTCCAACAGTTTGCAGCTCATATTGTCTTTATCGGTATCATAGTACCCAGAGATATATTCATCGAAACTCTTATTCAAAAAGCGTTGATTTCTTCTGTATGTTTTTCCATCGTTTGTCTTTATGATTTAAGATCTGGGTGCTGAATGTTTTTTTTAAGACAACTGCTTTCTGCCATGTTTGACCTAGACGAACTCTTCTCCGACAGAATAATCTTTAGGTAGTCTTGCTTTTGCATTGTATTTCACTTTGCTTTTCATCTGTCGTTCGTTGAGTAATGTCTCTGCATTTTCAGCTACCGATGGTTTCAATAGTTTGGGATCAGTTGGAAGATTCCCTGAGTTTTCTACTCGTCAGCAGTTGTGATGGTGAATACGGCAGTCCGATTATCGGAGTATTTCTATACTCCTATACTCAAGCATAACGAGATTTGGATCTTTCCCACTTTTGTATGCTTTGAATACTTTTGCTTTCGCACAAAACATAAACAACCAACAATGACGAAATATCATATAATATTAGCATAGAATCTTCTTCATGGAGTGGAAAATTAAGAGTTTTTTGCCTATCTGGAATGCTGGTAAAAGTTTCTGCACCCAATTAATATAGTTCAGAAGAAACTACAAAAGTCTGGACTGCATATACGGGAGGCTGCTAAAAAAATTAGTACCCTTTTATGCTTTCTGCAAAATGATAAGAAACTGACAAAAACCCAATCCATCGAAAAAGCAAAAGAAGGTAGTGAATACTAAGGATTCCCTGTAATCAAAACAACCAGAAGAAAGAAAAGACTTAATGGGAAGTTGAGTTCTAATGTAGGACTGTCAATAGAACTGCAATTCAAACGTGTTGCGACAGAAGTGCTGGACAGATTTCATATGGAGATGAAGGGCAGATTCCAAAGGCTGGAAAGAAAATGGATACCTTTGGGTATCCACCTGTTAGATGAAGACCCGCTTATGTCAAACTGTGCTACTTTTCCTGTTTGTATGATGAAATAAATGGCAAATCGCTTTTTCAATGATGTTATTGATGCACGAGCACTTTTCATCAACAAACCAGTAATACAATCACCAATAGACATATTGAGGAAACAGGCTTCATATGGTAATTACGTGTGCTCAAACCTTGCAACCTCCTCCGAATACTGCTAACTCAGGCCACTTCCATTACGTCATGTGAGAGATCATTCTCAAAGCTCAAGGTTATCAAAAACTATCTCAGGAGCACAATGACGCAAGAAAGGCTTATCATGGCTTTAATGTCAGTAAAGTCACAAATACTTGAAAGTATCGATGTAGATGATGTTATAGATTTCTTTGCTGCACATAATGCACGACGTGAAGCGATATCAATTGAGATTTATCACTTGTGCATTATTTAACTAACAAACAACGGTATAATTCATTAAAAAAGTCTTAATAATTATTTTTTGTTAAGTTTACTGATATACTGAACCAATTTGATTTGGGGCTTATATATTTTTGCGTACAATATCTCATGTAATATGTCGAATGTCAAAATGAAAGGGGCCCCAAAGAGGTCTATTCCCCCAGGCCCCCAAATCCCTAGTTACGCTCTGTTTGCATTGTACTCATAAATTTCAACACAAAACTTATTTTACCAAGAAAGTTGTTGGGTTGTGTCTCGACTATATGGGAATTGTGGCAAATGCCACACAAGGAAAAACACTGGTTTCACCGTTATAATTTTTCAAAAATAATAATATAATAATTAAATTTGGTCTGGAGGTGCTTTATATAATTGTTTAGAAAATGAGAACTGCTTTACATCAATATAACATTAATGTAACTGTCGCAGTTATCTATGTAACTGTATAGTAGAATTATTTCTCTAATTGATCACTATATTGATGACGTCATTACACTATTAATATTTTACTTTGTAGACTAGGGGACTGATTAGATCTAGTCAACGTAGAGTAGAATCAAACATTGGGTTACTGTAAGACAGATCTAGTCAACGTAGAGTAGAATCAAACATTGGATTAATGTAACTTAGATCTAGTCAACGTAGAGTAGAATCAAACATTGGGTTAATGTAACTTAGATCTAGTCAACGTAGAGTAGAATCAAACATTGGGTTAATGTAACTTAGATCTAGTCAACATAGAGTAGAATCAAACATTGGGTTAATGTAAGACAGATCCAGTCAACGTAGACTAGAATCAAACAGTGGGTTAATGTAAGACAGATCTAGTCAACGTAGACTAGAATCAAACAGTGGGTTAATGTAACTTAGATCTAGTCAACGTAGAGTAGAATCAAACATTGGGCTAATGTAAGACAGATCTAGTCAACGTAGACTAGAATCAAACATTGGGTTAATGTAAAACAGATCTAGTCAACGTAGACTAGAATTAAACATTGGGTTAATGTAACTTAGATCTAGTCAACGTAGAGTAGAATCAAACATTGGGTTAATGTAAGACAGATCTAGTCAACGTAGACTAGAATCGAACAGTGGGTTAATGTAACTTAGATCTAGTCAACGTATAGTAGAATCAAACATTGGGTTAATGTAAGACAGATCCAGTCAACGTAGACTAGAATCAAACAGTGGGTTAATGTAAGACAGATCTAGTCAACGTAGACTAGAATCAAACAGTGGGTTAATGTAACTTAGATCTAGTCAACGTAGAGTAGAATCAAACATTGGGTTATGTAAGACAGATCTAGTCAACGTAGACTAGAATCAAACATTGGGTTAATGTAAGACAGATCTAGTCAACGTAGACTAGAATTAAACATTGGGTTAATGTAACTTAGATCTAGTCAACGTAGAGTAGAATCAAACATTGGGTTAATGTAAGACAGATCTAGTCAACGTAGACTAGAATCGAACAGTGGGTTAATGTAACTTAGATCTAGTCAACGTAGAGTAGAATCAAACATTGGGTTAATGTAAGACAGATCTAGTCAACGTAGACTAGAATCACACAGTGGGTTATGTTTTGTGCTCGTGGTGTTTCAACAATCAAACAATCAATAAAAAACAAAAGTTGATTTTCACACATAAAGGTTAGGGTTAGGGTTAGCGATTCGCGACAAAATGACAAATCTATAAATAGCACGCTTTTTTCCGTATTCGGCGAACTTGGGTGAAGACGGAAATATTAATCAGCAACCTATTTGACTCAACCCTCAGACTCATTTGTGAGCACATATTAGAACTGTAGGATAAAGTTTAGAAGCCGTTTCGGTTTTTATTACAAAGACATTTATTTGTTCTCTAGTTGGCAACAATGGTCTTTTTCATTATCTTATCTTATATAATACAGACGTTACTTCAAAAAAGAAGATGATTACGTCCTATGCGTCATGCATTCAGTCATGCATATTAACCAATGACTTAAATTCTGCCAAGTCACTGGTTTTCCTGGCTAGCGCAGGCAACCCATTCCATGCTCTTATAGCACTAGGGAAGAATGAGTATTTGTACAAATTTGTCCTAGCATATGGGACGAGGAATGTGCCTTTATCTTTGTGTCTTTCATATTATTTTATTAAATTTTGTTTCTGTATTTGAAGATTATGGTTCAGTGTTTTATGTATAATTGCTACTTTACTTTTGAGTCTTCTGTCCTGAAGGCTTTCTAAATTTAGTGATTTTACTAATGGTGTTACTCTAGTCAAATGTGAATATTCGTTTGTTATGAATCTCACGGCTCTATTTTGTGTTTGTTCCAGTTTCTTAATGTTTTCTTGAGTTGAGGGGTCCCAAACGGAGGGTGCATATTCTATTATTGGCCTAACCAAGGTTAAATAACATTTTAGTTTTATGTTCTTATTTGATTTATAGAAATTTCTTTTAATAAACCCTAATGCATTGTTTGATTTTTTGTATAGTTTCATCAATATGTGGATTCCATGACAGTTTTTCATTTATTATAAGACCTAGGTATTTTGCGTTTTTAGTCTGTGTTACTGGTTTGCCATGAATAAGATAAGTGGAATTAATTTGTTTTAGTTTTTTTGTTACTCTTAACAACTGACATTTTTCTGGGTGGAAAGACATGCTCCAATTTGATTCCCATTTCTGTAATTCATCTAATTCTCTTTGTAAAATATCTGAGTCTTGTGTTGTTTTTATTGTTCTATATATTATACAATCGTCTGCAAATAATCTGACTTTTGTTCCTGAAGTAATGCAATTTGGTAAATTATTTATGTAAATTAAAAATAGTAGTGGACCTAAGATTGTTCCTTGAGGTACACCTGAGTTTACTGTTATCGGTGTTGATTTAGAGCCGTTTATTATTACAGTTTGTGCTCTCCCTATCAGAAAATCTCTAATCCACTGATGCAATGGACCACTAATGCCGAAATATTTTAATTTTTTAAGCAAGCTATGGTGGTGAACTTTGTCAAAAGCCTTGGAAAAATCTAGTAAGATAGCATCTATGTGCTTACTGTTATCTAAACCTTTTGAAAAATCATCAATTAGTCCTATTAGTTGTGTTTCACATGATCTTTATTTCCTAAAGCCATGTTGGTATGGTGTGAGGACATTATGTTTGTCTAAGTGGTTTATGATGTTGCTACATATTATGTGTTCTAGGATTTTACATGTGATGCTGGTAAGTGATACTGGACTGTAGTTTCCTGGGTCAGATTTTTCTCCTTTTTTAAATAGGGGGGTGACATTAGCTTCTTTCCAGTCCTTTGGTACTCTGCCCTGGTTAAGCGATGCCTGAAAGAGTATTTTGAACACTGGGGCTAGCTCATTGCTTAGTTCTTTGAGTAATCTAGCTGGAATACCATCAGGTCCCGACGCTTTATTTGGTTTGGTGTTGGCTAATAGTTTTTGGATTTCATTTTCTTCTACAACTATATCTTCTATGTTGTCTACTTGGTTCAAATTAAGTAATATGTCTTTGTCTCCTGGGGCTGACAATGCTGATGCAAAGTATTTGTTTAGGATGTTTGCTTAGTTCCATTATCATTATGTATTATGTTATGTTCATCTTTTAATGGTGCTATGCCTGTTGTTTCCATTTTCTTAGACTTAATGTATGACCATAGGTTTTTGTTGTTATCTTTAGATATTACATTGTTTATGTATTCACTCTGCAGCTGTCTGCTTACTTTTTGGGTTAGGTGTTTAATTTTTATATACTTTTTTAAAACTCTTTCTGCCTTGGTTTCTTTAAATTTTCTATATAGGTTTTCCTTCTGTTTACAAAGCTTCTTTAGTTTATTATTAAACCAGCATTTATTTATTTTGTCTAATGTGCATCTAGTTGGTATATGATTTTCTATAGTGCTTTTAAGATGGTTTTTAATGAAATTCCAGAGGTCATCGACTGGTTGGTTAATGTATTTTTCAAATAAGAATGTTTGTTGAAAGTTTAATGCAGCCTGGTGTAGTTGTGTTAGGTTGCATTTATTCCAGAGTAAGATTTTTCTTTTGGGTTTTGTATTGGCTACTGCTTTTATCTGACTGTGTATTTTTATGATCTCATGGTCTGATAGACCAAGGATAATATCATAATCAACTACTAATCCAGGTCTGTTAGTTAAGAAGAGATCTAATGTGTTGTTTAATCTAGTTGGCCTTTTAATGATTTGATCTAAACTTAGGTTGTGTAAAGTTTCTATAAAAAGCTCATTTATGTCCTTAAGGTTTTGGTGTTTATCTATGGTTAGTGTTTTCCAATTTGTATCAGGTAGGTTGAAATCACCCATAATCCAAAAAAATGCATTTTTATTTGTCTCTTTAAGTGTATTAAGCTGATTACATAGTTTTTGCATGTATTCTAAACTAGAATTTGGTGGTCTGTAAATACTGCCTATTATAAGGGATGTTGAGGTGGTATTAATTTTACAAAATGTTGATTCTATATTTTTTGAGTTAGGTAAGGTAATTTCTTCTGTTATAAGAGTGTTTTTTATTGCTAAAAGAACTCCTCCATGATTATCAGCCCTATCTTTTCTAAAAATGTCATAATTACTATTGAAAATTTCTGCATTATAAATTTCAGGATGTAGCCAAGTTTCTGTTCCTGCAATTATGTCTTGTTTCTCACATTGTAATAAAATTTCTAAGTCTGCTGTTTTGTTCCTAATGCTTTGAAAGTTTATTACTAAGGTTTTGAGGTATTTAGGTATTACTTCTTACATTATTCTGTACTTTATCTTCAATTATATCGCCAACCACATTTCTAGATATCGCTCATTCTTTTTTCGTATTGCTGTAACCTCTAATGCTTAAAGTACGTAAACTGTATCTCAGAAGTACCAAAAAAAAGCAAATTATCTTAATTTGACATGGTACAATATGTAGACATCAAATCATTAGGCCTACTTAATGAAATATGTATTTTTTTAATGTAAATTTAGAGCCCAGTGTTCTGAATATATTTTATATAATAAAAGTAATTAAATTTTTCTTATTCCTGAGTCATAATAATATCCCTTTTGCATATGTCCACCCCTCATGTAAAATAAAATCTGATCGTTTAGTTACTCTAGAATTTGAACATTAAGTAAGATTTGATAAGACAAGCAAAGTATTTTTGAGAAAAAAAACCATCAATCTCTAATAAACAAAAACTTATTTTAAGGTAAAGAACTCTGCCATTAAAACGATGTGGGGGGGGGGGGGGTATCTACCAATAATATACAAACTAATTTCCTTATTCGATATCAAACAAAATAAATAATTACCAATAATTAAATGAATAATTGAGTATTTTTGTTTATTGATTCATGTTTTGTTTACTACAATAAATAATTTTTTAAAGTATCAACTTGATTGGAGAATGCGTGAGGGAGAAATATCGTTAACAATTATTGAAGGGGACAAAACCCAACAAATGTAGCCATATCTGTAAATACTGAAGTAGGCCTATTAGTTTCTTTGTTGCTATTAAATAACAAAAATTAATTACCTGTACCTAATTGTCTAGTTGGTTACTTTTTTTAAATTGATTCATGTTTTGTCTATGTCAATGAATAATTATGGAAAGTTTCAACTTGATCCGAGAATGTGCACACTTTTAACCAGACAGACAGAGTTGATAGTTTCATTTCTTCAAGCTGTGCACTTCTATGCATAAGAAATGTCAATATTGAAGATGAAAGAACATGTCAAGTAAACTGTACTGTAATTGTTTGGCACCGATCTATCCTACGAAAGTGTGGATGTAGTTTATGTATGGTTTCCGAAAATATCGCATTTAAGAAAAAAAAAATGTCAGTGATATGACCCTTTATGACCAGCATCAGGGTAGTCGAGTGGAGCTGAAGCGGGTATTCCATTTCAGTAGCTTCCTGAGCACTGACCTATATCTTGAGCTCATCGTCAGGTAAACAAAGATACTGGCTGTAGCGTTGGTGCCTTCTAAAAAGAAATCTATTCCCCAAGTTATGGAGAATATCTTGTTATATTTTCCTTCCATGCTGTATCCAGGGACGCCAAGCATAGCCGCTGTTGTCAAAGCGACGGGCAAGTAACTCACGATAAAAATAAGGGCGATTAAAGTTATCATCTTTATCACTTTTTGATCTCGACTGGAAGTGACGTCACTCCGCGAAGCCAACGAGGCTTCACTGCGCCATTTCGATTTTCTTTTCAGTGTGACGACAAGAAGTAACGTAGAGATAAACACGACAGCGAAAGCCAGCAACAATGTCACGTTATTGACAGTAATAGAAATTTTCTCCATACCCTGGCTATTCTCGTCCCTGAAGAAGAATGTAAGCACTGTCCAGTTAGTTCCGGGCATCAAGACTGATTCAATCTTTCTGGAGAAAAACGGCGGAACCATGCTGATCGTCATACCAGCGTAAATAACAGAGACAATAACAATGGTTCTCTTCATTGTGATGTACAGTTTCACTTTCAGGGGCATCGCCACGCAGAGGTACCTCTCAAGTGTGACAAACGCGGTGAGGCAGCTGGCGACGCGGGAGAAGATCACGTGGAACCAGCTGATTAAGTAAATCACAGGAACATTGCTGGCCGCCAGCTGTGGGGCGCCAAAGCAACTGATCAGTAGGAGGACGATTGAGGCGCCCAGCTCGGACAGGGACAGTGCCAGTAGGGCGATATTGACCGAGTCTTCTTGTCCCATCTTGGCGTAGACGATGACGTTGACAGCATTGAAGATGACCCCTAGCAAGCTGACGCTCCCTAGAAAGACTCCCCCGACAATAGTTGACCATTCGCCAATTACTACGTCTAATATAGAATCCGAGGTGTAGTCTGTATCCATCAAACCGAATCCTTCGGTAAAGTTGTTCATTCTTGAAGCAATCGAGGCATGCAATGCAGACGATACTAGATCTATGTTTACAGTAAGTTTATACCCAAGTCGTTAATAATCTAATCCTAGTTTGGCAATGTCGTCAACCTACAATCTTAAGAAGAAATATGACCCTTAAACAAAACAGAACGAAACGTATAAACCTTGTCTTTTGACAGATAAATACCATTATCTTGACTCTTAGTTTCATGGCCTTTGTATTTTCTTCTCATAACGTAATAGTCAAGTTAAGTTCCCCTTTCAGACCTTGCAATCTATAGGGCAGATGATGTTAAGGTCATCCGTTTCTTTTGGGCTTACGGTTAGCGAGCATTGTGTCATGTGGCCAGCACAACGACCAACCGCCTTTACTTTGCCCCTATTAGTGTGAGGTACCCATTAGAGTTGAGTGAACCCAGAGAGGTACCCATTAGAGTTGTGTGAACCCAGAGAGGTACCCATTAGAGTTGAGTGAACCCAGAGAGGTACCCATTAGAGTTGAGTGAACCCAGAGAGGTACCCATTAGAGTTGAGTGAACCCAGAGAGGTACCCATTAGAGTTGAGTGAACCCAGAGAGGTACCCATTAGAGTTGAGTGAACCCAGAGAGGTACCCATTAGAGTTGAGTGAACCCAGAGAGGTACCCATTAGAGTTGAGTGAACCCAGAGAGGTACCCATTAGAGTTGAGTGAACCCAGAGAGGTACCCATTAGAGTTGTGTGAACCCAGAGAGGTACCCATTAGAGTTGTGTGAACCCAGGGAGGTGCCCATTAGAGTTGTGTGAACCCAGAGAGGTACCCATTAGAGTTGTGTGAACCCAGAGAGGTACCCATTAGAGTTGAGTGAACCCAGAGAGGTACCCATTAGAGTTGAGTGAACCCAGAGAGGTACCCATTAGAGTTGAGTGAACCCAGGGAGGTGCCCAAAAAAAAAACGAAACCCAAAATCCCAGTCGTCATCGAGATTCGAACCCATGACCCCAGGTTCAGAAGCCAAGCGCTAAAGTATTCAGCCACCACGCCCCCCGACTAATTGATTTTATATTTGAAATTCCGTTTCGTTACACATCACTGGACTTGCATATTAATGAAGTACAAGTTCCACTTTCGTTCTGTTCTGAAGATGTTCCCCACAGTAGAACGAAAACATTGTTTGTATAGCATAATAGTCTCTTTTTTTTTTTTTTTAAAAGTAAAACTTATATGAACCAAAGATCTATTTCGATTTGGGGCCATGTCATTTGAAGGAAAATAATAACTACATGATGGAATATTGATGTTCTCATCGGAGTTTTCATAATAGCATTAGAGGTGTAAGATTTGTATATGTCACCAAAATTATAGACCATTCCTGCCTGTCATTACCCAAGCCATTATCAATCTTTAGATTTGAATGTATATTTTAATCTTAAATCCTACGTTACGAACAGATATTTCGAATCGATTTTATTTTTACTTGTAATCTTAATGCAAAATATAATAGAGTATCGTCTTCTTCAATATAATATCGTCTTCTTCGATATAATTAAAAGATTTAATTGATGTCGTAACTAGAGATCTTTTAAACAGACCTGAAAGATAGTGATTAGAATTCACGAAATGTAGGTCACTACCATAGCTCATAACTAGAACAGATTTATAGGTAGTCAATACATTCTGAGAATCTTGCTTCAAATTGTGGACACATTACGAAATATGAATGAGATCTTGTATAATACAAAATGTTCAAGTAAACATATATTTAGCCGACCTTGTCTTGCTTCATTTTATATGGCTACCTTGAAGCAAGCGATCTGTAATTATTATCATTAAGCTCAAGGTGTCGTTGTATAATAGTTTGCTATAGAGAAGTTCTTTGAGATATAAAATAGACTGCAGATATAAATGAATGTATCACACATTACAAATCATTATTTACACTGCATGAATCCGACTATGTTTATTCTGCAATAAGGTGGACGCAGACTTCAAGCCTGTTAGATATGAAAATGTTCCACTGTACTAGAGTGTGTTCAACAATGCATGCAGTCTGTTAAATACCTCCCTCTTTTGCTACTACAGCTGATAAAAGAAATCAAATGCTAAAAAATTAAATATTTTAAGATAACAAAATTGTAATATAATAGGGGCCTACTAATAAGATTTGTTAAAAAAATTGTCCCATGTTTAACCTTATTAGGCAATTAGTCTACTCGAAAATACCCAATAAATAGTCTGTGTGTGCATACTACATTGTTTGCTTTGTTTTAATAGATACCCGCGATCCTAAAAATCAATGAATGCTATTCATCCCCAGCTCTCCCCAACCCCCCGGACATAATTTGGTCTCTACCACAATTATCACCTACTCACCAACTCAAAGTTCACACGTCAAATTTGTAAATATCGTCTTGGTGTTTGACAATTAATGACTTCGCACCTACTTATCATTGATCTGAACACGGTGTTTAAATGTGTTTGTCGACAAGCATGGGCAGTAAACGTAGAGAATAATGTCTTCTGTTCAATAAGAATTGTTAGGAAGACGTCAAGATGTATTCATATTTCTAAAACTTTCAGGGGCGACATCCGTTTTCGTTACAACAATGATGGAGAATAACATTTTGCTGTATGATCGATTGATAAATAATGACAGTATTATTTCAATTGAACTACAAACTGGATAAAATTTATTTTGACTTTATTGGTGGATAATTTTATAGCTGAAAATCTTTTTTCAGTAAACCCCTTAACCCTACATAACCATAATAATAATAATAATAATAACTTATCTTACAGATACCGTCAAGGCCCTTAACATGCCTAGGAACATCCTCGTTGCCTTTCAGAGGGCGGTACTGCTGCAGACCTGCCACATCACCAGAAAAATCCTCAGTGGAAACTGATAAAGGGATTACATTGAATTTTGTTTCTCTTTCACGAAACTCGACCCTGGCAGCTCCAGAGAATGAATACTCGTTCGTTTCTAACATAATAATAATAATAATTGTGCGATAGCAATGTAGCCTATACTCTATACATATACATTGACACAATATAAATATAATGATCAAATTTTCAACATTGGTAATGACTTAAAATGTTTTAAATTAACATTTCTATGCTCTAAAGTATATTTCTAGGTTAATACCTGGATTAGATACAATGTACATGCAGTGCATTTACTCTTTAATTTTAATAAGAAATAATAACACTGATGCCAGATAGTAGGTTGCACATATAAAATACATAGATTCTACCTATGAGTTATTTTCATTGAATAAGTTTCAAACTTTAGCTGCTAGATTGATTTCGATGGCGTGAGCAATGTGTGGTCTCCTTTAACCATGAAAGAAAAGATAATAGCATTGAAACTCAGATCTGCTGCAAGTTGGATCTGGCAATTTACTTCTGTCACAACTGTAATGACATTTTCAGGTAGAGGATTGGAGCCTCAACCATCTTGGTGTACAGGACAGAAGATAGAGTTGCTGTTGTTTTTTTTGACAAACTTATTAAATAGCTTTATATTTTAGAGTTAGGTTTTAATTCAAGGAAGCTTTTGTTGGCCTTCTGAGAATGACTATGTAACACTTTTTTTCATGTGATTGTAGAGTCCGTCCACATACAACGCAAGTGGACTTTGCTTTGGGGATAGAGGAAGCAGCCATTTTTAGAAAGCCTACATCAACTCTGTCTGTCTGGTTAAAAGTTTGTACACGCTATTCCCGGATCAAGTTTGCAAACTTTGCACAAATATTCATTTGGCATAGACAAAACATAGATCAATTTTAAAAACCTATTAATTTATTTATTATTTGTAATTATTTTTAGTTGTTTGATACTGAAAAGGGAAATAACTTCTGCATTATTGAGAGATATAGTTGTAAGAGTGGCGTTCTTCCCCTTAGATAACCTTTTTTTTAAGGATTTTTTATTTTTATTTTACTTGTTTCATTTGGCTTTCTTTTTCACTGATTATAACTTTCACCATCTGTGTCAATGTCTTCCTAATTATCAACATGGATGTCCACTGCTTTGTGATTACAGCTATATTTTCGGCAGGTGGGACGATCTGTTTTTCTGTACTTAAAATAAGCAAAAACTGATTTTAAAAAAAAACAACGAATTATGGAAACTTGCTTTTTCTGCGTTATCAATGTGTCACTATGTTAAAGTTGGGTCAGCGTAACCTCTAGAAGTAAGGCACACTCTCTGAACCATCGGATTCGAAGATTTCTTAAGATGGATGCCAAAGTAGAGAAAAAAATGTGATAGTTGTCACTGTTAGCGAATAGCTATGTTGGTACTATTTGATCTTTGCATCACGCACTTCTAATGTGATCAAAACTCGAGTAGAAACAGCCTCAAACAACTTCCGAACCCATTGTTACTCCTGATTAGATCTCAGAAACTAGAAGAGAAAATAAAAATCGAACATCATGATATTTTAGATCATTCGAACAAGAAAAAAAATCGTACTTGAGAGATGTATTGGTTTAAGCTGATTTAGTCCCCTTCAGGAGCTCTGAGTTCATATTCAAGTCGTACAATTTTTATGCAATTAAAAAGGGGTCGAGGAAAACATTCACACAGATACCCTTTGTCCCTCCACCCTTTGTCCCTCCACCCTTTGTCCCTCCACCCTTTGTCCCTCCACCCTTTGTCCCTCCACCCTTTGTCCCTCCACCCTTTGTCCCTCCACCCTTTGTCCCTCCACCTTGTCTAGATAAGTGATAGCTCCTAACGCATTGAGAAATCTAGAAGCATGAAATCACGCTTAATAAAAACAATTGGTAAAAATATTTCTAATCGCACAGATTTATTGTTGTTAGTTTAGATGTCTGAAAAATCCATAAAGGATTTTATTTTGACCCTCGCTGTTGCTATTAGCAGATGATGATCAGAAGCTATATCTGCTCCTCGTCTCACCCTAAGATCAAGGAGCCACTTCTCCTCCATTTCCGAGATATTGCAAAATGGTCAATTAGGTTTTCCGTTTTAACATCCACGGAAGTCCAGGTTGTCTTGTGTATAGTTTTGTGTGGGAAGATGGTTCTACCTAAGATGAGATCATTGAATGCGCAGAAATCAGCAAATACGTCCAAATTTTCATTGCATGCCTCTCTTGACAGTAGCAGTGCTACTCCCTGTGTGTGATCGTGGTCTAGATCTTCATGTCCAGAATATATAATGCTCTCCCCAGTTGTCAGATTGCTTAGACCACTTCCATTCCATCGTATTTCACTTAGGCCTAGAACCTTGATTTTGTACTTTCTCATTTCGCTTGCCACTTCGTTTATTCTGCCGCTATCATACAGGGTTCTGATGTTCCAGGTCCCTATTCTGGTTGAGGTCTTGGTCGTCAGAAGGTTTGTCGGTGTGCTAGCTTCCGGAGGGCTTTCACTAATACACGTCATTGGCTCTTCCACAGAGGAACCTTCCTGGCCAAGTTCTAGTTGGTACTCCGCCAGGGTACACCCTAAAGGGATATATTGCCGTTCCCAAGCCCGGGTAAAGGAGGAGGGGTGATCGTAAGGCAAGAGACCTCACATCATTAAACTATTGCTACAGAAACCGCAAGAAGATATTATAAATGTATGTTATTTTCTTCTTTCTGCGGACCCCTACGATCGTATTATAAAACTCTTCAAGAACAATAGTGTGTGTTAATACAAATCTATTCTAATCAAACTTGTTACTCATGGATTAGTAATATATTGATTTTAATATATTAAAGAAATCAAAGTTAGTTTTTAGCGTCCCCAGTAAGTCGAAAAAGCCGCTATTAAGTTTGTGCAAAATGTCCGTCTGTCCGTCTGTCACACTCAGATCTCGAAAACTAGAAGAGATATGAAAAATATTATTTCATCATTAAATGCGGCTTGAAAAGTTTATGTGCAACGGCTACATTTGGTTTTCTAAAGGCAAACCGTTTAATTTATAAAATTAATTATGCAAGTGATTTTTTCATTAAAATACACCAATTCTAAAACAATTACGTAAATGTAAGGGAGACAATGTTATAATACGCTAACAAAGATGGACAACTTTTGTGTATTTTCAGTATCACTAAGTCAAATATATTTATAAAATGTACAGGAAATGTTTAGAACAAATATAAATAATAGTTAAAGATGTTTTTTCTGGTCAACTAGCTGCTAAAATAAAAAGAAAATATTTCTGTTTGTTTATAAAGGCTAATAATGCACTTTGTATGTAAATATCACGCACATTTTTTAAAAATGGACTTTTTATGCATCGACTTTCGTGCAGTAGCGTACCGTCGCAGGTCTCTGCGGTGCTAAACCAGTTCCTTAAACTTTTTTAAAAAATCAGATTTTATTTATTTTTTGTTTAGTGCCTCCATCCGAATAAAAGAATATTTTTTTTGTGCGTTTTGTCTGTTGGTCGGTCTGTCCGTCACGATTACATTAACAAATATCACTAGAGGCTATTGAAAATCTGATTTAACCTTAAATTTTTCATTCAGAAATATTGCAATAGTTTTATCTATAATAGATTGTACTAGATGTTTTGTGAAAAACAAATCAATGCCAATGAATATATGTCTGCTCTTCTAACTTATATTAGATTTTATTTCCATGCTTAAACGTTGCAATAAACACATGATCTTTAATATATTGTTCTGGTTTTTTAATGTAAATAGCATATAAATGCTAAATAAAAATATTTATACTGATTTATATTTCAGTAACTATAAAGTTGTTCCGGATATTGTTTTATAAAAAATAAGTTATGTCAAATGATTGTTTGAAATCGCATAATTGACTAATATTACACTTATTTTCTTTGACACTTAGTCACTATATATTTATTTATCAAAATCAATTGTTCCGAATTTTTAACTTAAAACTAATTTATGTCAAATAATTTTATTTTTTTCAAAAATATCTACAATAGGTTATTCAGGATTTTAAAATAAGAAAGTAATTTACTAGAAACGATTGTTGAAAATCAATTTTTAGACTTATTTTACAGTTAATTTTCTTGCTGAAACATAATAAAAGTTGTTTAGTCGGTAAAGAATGTTCCGGATTTTGTTTCGAAAAAGAAATCGACCTACATTACCTTAATTTTCTTACAAATCGTCGCCAAAAATGATCCGAATTTTATATAAAAAATCTAATAACTGTTTGAAATCCCTCTTCAAATAAATAAAACAAATAATTTTCTCATTTACGAAAATTGGTTGTTCCGGATTTTTTATGAAAAATAGTTTAACTCTATATATGTAAAATCGCACTTCTCTCTTACACTACATTTAACTTTCTAGCTAAAACGTTAGAAAATCTAATTATCGTTAATATTATGCTCCGATTTTTAATGAAAAACAACTTCCTAACACCAAAGTATGGTTTGAAAAAGGCTATGGTACATCTAATTTTCACAACAGACCATCCCACAATTTAATTAACGGCATTTAATTCATCTGGAATTCTTATTTTCTCTCACTATAAATATAGAAACATCCGGAACAATCTATTATAGAAACTTAAAACTAATGCGATGTTTCGGAAGGGAAATTAAATTTTAATCAGATTTTCAATAGCTTTTAGTCTTTTTTTTCCTCGCTATTAACATAACGGACAGACAGACTGACAGACAAAACAACAAAAAAAAGCGTCTTTAATCCTTATATATATATATATAAAGTCTAGTAACTAGCCCATCAAATGAAATGCTAAAAGAACAAACTCGGTGCACCAATGTCTATGATCCTTCGAGAAGCTGCTCGTATAGATTACATTTTTTAGTCTAACTAGGACTTGTGACGTAATGGAATTTTTTTTCCTTTGACGTCATATGGAGTTTATTCTTTAAATGAAATGCTAAAACAACTCGGTATATATAATAATGCTTATTAAACCTCGTAATGTGACTCGCATTTTACAAAGATAATAGCTAGATTTAGATCTAATCTAGATTTTTTACACTAGATCTAGATTTTTTTTGTACACGAGCTAGATTTTTTTTGTACACTAGAGCTAGATTTTTTTACACAAGATCTAGATTTTTTTTCTTACACTAGAGCTAGATTTTTAAAACTAGATTTAGATTTAAGTTCTAATTAAAATCATTATAGAATCTTGATCTAGTTTAGAATGTTTGGTTTTTTACATGTTTCGGATGTTCCTTTAGAGTTGTAGTCCAAACTTCCCGTAGGACGACGGGGGATGGGAGCAGGCCCGGAGCGGGCAGGGTTTGAACCTGGGACCATCGATGAATCCAAACGACAGTCCAGAGCACAAACCGCACTACCAGACTGCCATGATTTAGACTAGATCAAGATCTATAATTTTAATTTCTAGGCTTAAAGTGTAGATTTTTATTTCTAAAGTCTAGATTGTCAATATTGCAATGTTATAAAATACTAAAACTAATCTACTATTTTAATATTTTATATTGCAATTAGTCTATAATTGATTACCTAGTGTTTTTTTTAAATATCAATCTTATCTAAATTACATCTACATTATCCCAAATATATATTTTAGATCTAGATCTAGTAGATATAGATATTGAGAGTGCTAAATTAGTAGTTTAATTTAGGTAGATATCTACATCCTCATTCTAGTTCCATTTAAATGAAAATGCTCAATACCAAAAGACTATCTAAAATCGCTCTTCTATTGTACATATCCGGTAGTTGTCATTCCGTGATGTGTAGGTATATTATCAATAGTAGGCTATTAGTTTGTAACCAGTTTGTCATTAGATTAAAAGCCATGCCAGGTCGTGCGGTTAGCGCGCAGGACTGATTATCTCTACGGTCTCGGTTTCATACCCTGCTCGATGCCATCCTCAGTTGACGAGCGAATGTGCGGATCCGACAGGGATCCGTCTCCCACGGGGGCCGCCTCTGAGTTTGTGTGGCAACACAAACTCTCAAATTAATCTTTTTGTGTTTTAATTTTATATTTCTCTTTAAAAACTTAAGTTACATTTTCATCTTGTTTAAAAATCCACACTACCGGAAAACCTCTAAAATTTATTCTTGCGGAATAAAAACATTGAAATACTTTTAA
Organism: Biomphalaria pfeifferi; assembly: GCA_030265305.1. Classification (NCBI taxonomy): domain Eukaryota; kingdom Metazoa; phylum Mollusca; class Gastropoda; family Planorbidae; genus Biomphalaria; species Biomphalaria pfeifferi. The sequence goes on from JASAOG010000033.1 coordinate 848,442, forward strand.
AATAAAAAACATGTTTATAGTATTTCACAAAATGCCTGTGTGTAGTCGCTCAATGAACTCTTTATGCTTTGTCTGTTCTATTTATATGAATATTTCTGTTGTGTTGTTTGTATATAAGAAAAGAGTCAATGAAATCACAAAAAAATTTCTATAAGGATCAATAAAGCAGTCCTAGTCTTAGTCTTAAAACTACTAGATCTAGATCTACAAATATTTATCATATACATAAAAATAGTTTGTTTAATATCGTTTTCTATGTGTATTTTTTAGCGTTGTAATATAGATCTAATATGTTCCTATTTTTACAAAGCTTATATCAACTCAATCTGTCTGTCCGTTTGTCTGTCTGGCTGGTAAAAAGTTTGTACACGTTATATCGGATCAAGCAGAAATTTAGCACAAGAATCAATTTTAAAAAATTAACCAATTAGATAATTAACTATTGGTAGCTAATTATTTTGTTTGGTATCTCGAAGAAGGGGAAGAAATTGACTGAATTGAGCTGAATTAGTCCCCGTTACATAACTATATAATCTTCTCTAGTTATTAGTACATCACTGGCAGAATGGTTAGCCGGTCGGCCAGAGGAGGCGTGAGACACGAGTTCAAAATCAGGTCGTTCCCTAGGTTGTTTTTTTTTTGTAAATGCTTTTAAAAACCACTGACGGTAAAAATACACCCAGACATCCCTTTCTTTCTCCCCATTCCCCATTGTCCCAACTGGTCCAGATAAGTGATAGGATCACAGCGTATTGAGAAAGCTAAAAGCATGAAATAGCGCTAAACAAAAATAATTGGTACACATATTTCTAATCACACAGATTTATTGAATCTATTACAAATTTAATTACTTGACTGATCCAAACTAATTGATACAATTACACTACATTTAAGTTTTTATTTTTATTTTTCTATTTTTTTAAATTTTTTTTTAAGAATTTAAAAAAAAAGTTTTTCTTGTATTTTTGCGTTCTAAAAAGAGAGTCCAGTGTTTTTGTAGAAACTCTTCTTGCTATCTTCTATTCAACGATGAAAATATAAAAAAAAAGAAATGTATAGCTTACTCGAATGACTCTATTTTTTGATTCCTTTAGACAGTAAAGTATTCAACCTACTTCTACTGCAGCGGTTCTCAACCTTTTTAGTTCCGCGACCCCTTAATATGATTTCCCACTAGGCGCGACTCCCAGACGTTTCTAATTGTATTTAGTGTCAAATAAATGTGTGCTTATCATTAAATATTTAAAAAAAATATTATTCACACTTGCTTTTTTTTTTACTTTTCTATTGTGTATTCACAATAGAATAAAAAGTAAAGTTCCCCTTTCAGACCTTGTGGTCTATAGGGCAGATGATGTAAAGGTCATCTGATTCTGTGGCCTACGGTTAACGAGGGTGTCATGTGGCCAGCACAACGACCAACCGCCTTTACTTCTCTCCAACTAATGTCAGGTACCCATTAGAGCTGGGTGGACTCAGAGGCGCCCAAGGATCCCGAAATAAAAATACGTCTTCACCAGGATTCGAACCAAGCGCTTTACCGCTCAGCCACCGCGCCTTACAATATAGATACTGCATAATTAATGGCTATTTGACAAATATGGTAATGTATGGTGAACAGCCTTTGATACAGTACACCACATTGTTACAGAAGAGGAGTAACAGAATTTACACTCCAACGTTAGGGCAAAGGTTTAGCTTTGTTTATGTTTCACCAGATCAGGAATTCTCAAGTCAGGGAGTCTTTGAAATAGTACAACGAATGCATCAAGTGTACTTTTGAAGGTGAAATTAACAACTAGCAAGCTGAAAAAAACTTATTTCGCAAAGATTTGTTCTTGGACATGGAAGAAGACGCAACACGTTCTCAGACAGAATGGGGTATAACTGCAAAAACTTCATCCACAAGTGTGCTACTGATATTGAAGAGAAGTCATTTGTAGCGGCATCTCTATTGATGAATTCCATCAACTCTGCCTGTGACGTCTCCGGAGCATCTTCAACTTTAACTGTGATAGTTCCACTCGCTAACTCAAAATACCCCCCCCCCCCCACACCCTTTGTATCCTCTAGCAGGATCTCCTTGTTCTTAAATATGTAACAATCAATAATTATTTCATTTGACGTTTGGCGATCATTGTCTGTTACGGTAATGTGAGTAATATAAGAGAGAGTTTATAAGAAATATTTTAAATACCAACAATGGTTTAAAGATGCTTATTACAGCACGTTAGAATGGAGAACACACACACACAAATAACTTCCAAATAGTAAAAAAATCCAAATTTTCAGGGGTCTTAGTCGACCCCTGGCAATAAGTCATCCGAACCCCAAGGGAGTTGCGTCTCACTGGTTGAGAACCCCTGTTCTACTGTCCTTGCACAAACCATAGATGAGGCAGAGAAAGATTCTCTTTGCATAAGATTAAGGATTCTTTCTTCTCACACTGAACATAATGTTCCACTTGCTGTCAACGAGTTCTCTTATGCTGTAAAGACACTGATTACTGTTAGAAAATGGTTCTTTTTTTATTAAAAAAAACTCACTCTGTTTGTCTGGCTGGCTGGTAAAAGTGGGTTATTTCTCCCACACCCATTCTCGGATCAGGCTGAAACTTCGGACAATTATTCAATAACATATTAAAAAAAAAGGAACCAATTAGACAATTAATTACTAGTAATTTTTTGTTGTTGTTGTTGTTTAATAGCAACAAGGTAAACTAATACTTCAGTATTCACATAGATGGCTAAATTTGTTGGGTTTAGTCCCCTTAAATAATTGTTAATACTTTAAACAATTATTTATTGTACCTAACACAACATGAAACAATAAACAAAAATACTCAATTAGTCAATTAATTATTGGTAATTAATTATTTTGTTTGATATCGATTAAGGAAAATAACTTGTACATTATTGGTGGATATGGTTTTAAGGACGGAATTCTTCTCATTTAGATAAGCATTGTTGAATTTCTTTAAAAAGGATTTATATATATATATATATTGCTCTTTATTTAGTGTAATCTAGCCAATGAGACATCAGAGTTCTGTTTCAGCATTTTCACGAGTACAGATTTATACCTTGAGCTCATCTTCAAATAGACGAATATACTAGCGGTTGCGTTGACGCCTTCCAGGAGGAAAGTGATTTCCCAAGTTAGAGAGAATAGCGTGCTGTAGTCTCCCTCCACGCTGTATCCAGGGACGCTTAACATGGCCGCGGCTGCGGCAACAACGGGCAGGTAACTTACTATAAATATTCCAGCAATCAGAGTTATCATCTTAATGATTTTCTGATCTCTGGTGGAAGAAAGGTCGCCTCGCGAGGAGGAGGTGACTTCACTGCGCCATTTGGATTTTTTTCTTAGTGTAATGACTAGAAGCATTGTGGAAAAAAGAACCACAGCGAAAGCCAACAGCAAAGCCAAATTGTTCACTGAGACAGCTATATTCTCCATGCTTTTACTGTTCTGGTCCTTTGAAATAAACATCAGCATGGTCCTGTTCGTCTCGGGGATCATGATAGACTCTATCTTCCTAGCGAAACACGGCGGAAATATGGTAGAAATCACTCCCGCAAAAATAACAGTAACGATAGCTCTTGATCTCCCGGGAGTAATAAAAGCTTTCACCTTCAGGGGCATCGCCACGCACAGGTATCTCTCGAGCGTGACAAAAGCGGTGAGGCAGCTGGAGATGCGGGAGAAAAGGATGTGTAGCCAACTGATAATGTAGACAACGGGGAGGTAAGTCAAGGCCAGCTCTGGGACGCTAAAGCAACTTATGAGCAGCAGGACAACGGAGCCCCCCAGTTCGGCCAATGACAGGGCTAGAAGGGCGATATTGACCGAGTCACCTTGACCCATTTTGCTGTAGACAATGATGTTTACAGAATTGAAGATGATTCCAAGCAAGCTAACAAGGCCTTGAATGATTCCGTGAACTAAAGTAAACCAAAAATAGACATCAGCATCTATAAGAGGATCAAATGTGTTGACTTGGTCCGTAAACAACGGTCTTTCTGTTAGGTTGGCCATGCTGGATAAGATGTACGCAGAAATTCACACATAAATCAGTCCCCGTAATCTAAATAGTGTTTACTTATGCCTTGAAGATAATTATTTTTAAAAGAACTAATAAAATTAAATTAACAATGAACCTAAACTTGGGCAGTGGACAAATTATAATGGTTATAGTTATGATCGATATCATTCTGTCTAACATTTAATAAATACGAAATTTATATCTCTACAATGTCTTAGATATTCCTCATGGTCATTTGGTTTCCGTGCCCTCAGAGATTTCTTGGATAACATAACGGAATTAGTTATAAAACCCCAACTATATAATCCACGAATCCCTAATAAATTTGTTTATAGACAAAAGTGCATAAACTTTAACATGACGTAAATAAGTTGTTGTTTTTTTTCCTTTGGTTCTGAGTTTGTCATTAAACGGTTTTTGTCATGTTTGTCTATCCGCCTTAATTGTTAGTTCAAAGGTATGTTTTTCATTTAGAGTCTTTATCCAGAAGAATTGAAGAAACTAATAGTGAATAAAATAAACGAGAAATGGACAAGCTCTCATCCGAATCACAAGAAAGATGATGCCTATCATAAGCTATCCCGACAAGATCAAGGTCTAATCTTTCGACTCAGAACCGGACACAACAGAATGAGACAACACATGTACCGGAGGCTCAAAATTGGAACCAGTGAAATCTGCCCATGTGGAGTGTCACCAGAGAATGCTGACCATGTCCTTCAAAACTGCTATTTTTACCAAGAGGCCAATACAAGACACTGATCCCAAAGTACCCCAATAGAAAGAAAACTATATGGAGAGCTCCCTGATTTGGAAACCATTGTAGAGTTCACCTTATATATTGGTCTAGTCATCTGAACGCTCCAACATAACAATGAGAACAAGGAAGAAGAAAAATGCAGAGTCTCACCAGTTCAGATAGTTACGGCTGAATTGTGATTCACATTTGTTAGGAGAAGAACAAGTTATTGAGAAACAAAAAATCTCTATTTCGTCATAAAGTTTGTAAAACTGAGAGTATAACAATGAAAAGCATGATCCTTAGGATAGATCAGATGATATGAACATGTTCCTTTTGTCCCTTTTCACTTGTATTTATATATTATGTATAACAAACCGTTGGCTGAATCGACGTAGCTTCTATGAATTTATTAAGATGTTGCTTTTTAGTTCCATTCTCTTAAAAATATTTTTTTTAACAAATATTTTTTTTGTCTGTAAGGGACATAATGAATGCTAAGCTTAATATTCTTTATATATTTCTAAATGAAATTCTTTTTACACTCTATAAACGTTTTTTAGACGTAATATTATGATAATAATTGACCTTTTTTTTTTTACAACCAGTTGGCCTATATCAAATGAATTAAGTTTGAGACACAAAATCAATATCCGCAGACACTTTTTTCCTATCGAGCAGACTCACTGAGTAGAATACACTCTCGGATCATTGAAGTTTCTATTAAATTGTCCTAAAAGTGACAATTAAAATGTTTTAATTCACGTGGCATTGATTTTGTTCTCTTCCATTTGTGTCAAATGATACTGAAACATTCCACCTCTTCACCGTTTAGAATTGCCTACTTATATTCACTAATATTCAAAAATTTGTTCTGCTAATAAGGCCTCATTTAAAAAATGTTTTTAAAATTGTAAACTATCAAATGAAATAAGTTTTTTTTCTCTAACATTATTTGACGACCTCCATACGCTAATTCTCATCCCTGCTCGCGTGAGACTGTGTGGAGTTAGGTGCTATAAAAATAATGATACATCATCAATGAAAAGGCAGCATTGACTACAGCGATCATTTCATAGCCAGTTCAAGTCAAGATTTTGTTTGATTAGAGATCCATTAAGACACATGTTCCGTGGCTCTTTTTGTGTGTCACGAAGAGCTGAACTGTAATTAGAACTATGACAATACAGTAACTACTGAGCTATAAATGTGTAGAACTACGAAAATACAGTATCTACGATGTTATAGATGTATCTATGTATTTGTAGAGTTTAAACAACAGGAACTGACGTAACAAGGTGAGCACAAGTCATTTCCTCGTAACAGTCGCTGGTGGTACAGAATAGGAATCTGAAGGAATCTCGTGTGGGGCTCGCCAGGCAGGAAGAACTTGGGTCGTATTAAGAAGCAATGACCCCACAGAGAAAAGGCTGAGTTCCAATGTCTTAATCCTGACCACTGGAAATAAAAAAGTATTTATTTTGTAAATAGTTTCAAGGGCGCTGTATAAGATGCTAACAGTCACGGACTTGTTGGTAAATGTTGGTAACATGTTAACAAGATAGAAATATATATATATATATATATATATATATATATATATATATATATATATATATATATATATGTGTGTGTGTGTGTGTGTGTGTAAATACACGACAACAAACTGAGCAATAAGTGACGATGGAAAGTTTTGGTTGAGTTGCCCGTGAAGTCTCGCTTGAGAGCGAACGTGTTTGTTTTTCAAGTATGTACACTTTTTCGCGGGGACTGATCAATGAGAGTTACCTCTCAATTCTATTCGATTGTATTTGTGAGAGTTACCTCTCAATTCTATTCGATTGTATTTATGAGAGTTACCTCTCAGATCTATTAGATTGTATTTATTGTTGCTGACATTTTGCTTGTGTAACGTTATCAAATGTATTTCTGTTTCCTTAAACAAGCTTCATTCTTACCATATCCTTAACAAATACATATCATATACAGTAGCGTAGCAAGGTACCCGTGGACCCGGATTAAAAAATATATTGGTGGGCAACCCTCGCCCAATAAGATGAATGTAAAGTGAGGCAAAACAATGGAGTGATATGACTGTATCAATACATTTACTAAAATACATTCCAATGCAAATAGTGTACATTTTTTTATAAGTAATTAGTAACAATGTCTTTTCGTTTGATTCAGCTTGGACTCTGACAAGTAAACGTGTCTTAAAAGTCAATATTTGTACAATTTCTTAACAGAATAAAACGATATATAAGTAACATACTTTGAGGTTTCTTATGTTTGCTTCATACTTTTTTTATCCTTAATCTACTTTTATTCTGTTGTAAACATTTAGTAAACTATACAGAAGACAACATAACAATTTTAGATTGCTTGCACTAGTACAAAGTGTTTACTCTGACATTTATTTAGTCAGTTAGGACCTCAGACTTACTACAGTTTTGCAAATTCATATAAACTTTAAAAAGTACATATTTAAATATTTTAAATACAGAAAAAAAAAGAAACAGATTGAGCTTTGAAAAATTGAATGATTAGCAAATGTGTCAAAATATAAATTTGTGACCATCAGGACTATCCCTTTAGACCTAATTGTTATTGTTACCCCGCCCCTTTCTTTATTTTTCTGTGCAACACACAAAGATATTTTCTAAAGCAAACTCTCTCTCTCTCTTTCCCCTTCACATTACAACTATTACCATCAAATGGTTTATGAACATACATGGATACAAAGAATGGGACTATCTGGCAGCCATAGTCTCCTTAAACACACAATTAAGGCTAGCCACCGCTACAATAAACCTGATGGAGAGCAGACCCTTACATTTAAGTAATCCAAGCTGCTAACTTACAACTTAAAACACGGGTTAATGTTTAAATACTAATATAAAGTTTATAATATTTTAGGGAGCTTTTCAGATTTATGTTAGAATATATTTATTTTTACAAAAAATACATTTTTTTTCTTTAGTGCCATCCTAATAATAAGGTCTCACGTGGGCCCCAATTGGTCAAGAGTACCGAACCCAACTACAATCAATCCCACTGCGCCATTGTTGCTATGCCACAGGCTGTGGGCCCCCAATAGTCGTGGGCCTGGGTTCATTGAACCCCTTCGCTCCATGGATGCTACGCCACTGATCATATAAAATCATATCGTTGTCTGACTCATTCTTTCTCAAAAGACAATGGATGCACCCATAGAAATTACTGGTGTAGACTGTTTTTCCTTAAGTTAGGGAAGAATCTGTTATAACTAAACAGACTAATTCTGGAAAGCCTAACGTTTCCACATATATAAGAATGAATGTGTCCTAGACCAATCAAACATGACGTCATTCTTACCCTTTCTGTATTGTCTAAGGCTACTTCCAACCCTTTTGCTCTCTACAAGTGTCCTACCAGCACGTTTAGCTTCTTTTTCATGCTGTTCGATCCTGGGCAACTTTCTTCCACATAACTTGCTTCTTTGATTTAATCCGTTTGACTCCCAGTGAGCATTAGGCCACAACAGTACTTGGGCATTGGACTCTAATCTTAAGAACTCCCTTCTGTTGGGTCCTGCAGTCTTACTCACATCATCCTCCAGCATACTTTCATTGATAGCTGTAGTCTTGAGTTCCACCTTTCAGATATCTCAGTAGTTTAGTCTTGGGCGTCCTTTCGGTCTGAAAATCTCGCTAACCCTTATCCCAGCAGCCAGGCTAATATTCAAGAGCAACGCAAGCTGTGTGGTGGCTGACTTCATATGGTAAGTAGCGGTTAATTGTAAGAAAAGGAAGAATTTCCTCATGGGGAGCGCGTCATCCGGCCTTTTTATTTTAGGGGTAACCGCGCTTAGTTCAAGGAAAAGGACTAAATGAAATGATCATCTAGTTAAAGATGGGGCCTAAGAGAGATTGGTGAATAGCCAAATATCTTCATACAATGTGCATTTTTACAAAGATAGAGGCACATTTCTTATTCCATACTCTAAAACAAATTTGGACTTTGAGTTTATGTTTCCACCCTAACTGTCTTTGTAACATTGTTTTTTATGCTTTCTAACTAGAATGCGACATTTTAAGGAAAAACCGAAAATAAAATACAAATGTTTGGTAGAAAGCTTGTGCGGTTTTTCGCGAATAGCGGTCCAAAGGTTCCGATTTTGTCAAAAACCGTTCTCAGTGAGTATCTAGGAGATAAAAGGAACCTGTGCATGAAATTTTATGCGGATGCGTGCAACAGTTTAAGAGATTTCGTGATCAATGAGTCAGTGGTATTTGGCAAAAACTATTCTTAGTAAGCGTTGTTTAAAAGTCTTTGAAAAAAAAAATTACTTTTATAATTAATTAAAAAAAATAAACAACAAAAAATGTCGCTTCCCATAAAGTTGTATTTTTAGTAATCAAAGAAAAATAGTGAAATTGGATATTTAAGAGCGCTTATAGTTTTTGAGATTGAAACATGACAGGGGGACCTTGTGACGGACGGACAAAACAGACAAAAGAGTTTTCTCTTTCCTGTTCGTGTCCCTGTCAGTTAAAGTGTTTCTATAAGGATGCCTACGATACTGTATTACAATTTATGGGGTAATTTATTTCATTTCATTTTTTGTATTTATCTATGAATAATTGTTTAATCCTACGCTTTCAGTTTGAATGCTGTGAATCTATATATAACAGTTTCTGTTCCTAAAATGTGTGTTGTAGGCAGCACTTTTACGGTTCTCCACTAGTTACAGTCACCAGTTGTGGGTCCTTAGTAGAATATCAAGAGAGAGTTCGTTTCATTCTTTCACGTCCATTCATCATTTCTTTGGACCACAGTTTCTTAATGCTCCCTCCACAGTACCTCCAAGGATGACTTTGAAACTGAGATGTAATTTGCATGAACTTTTCTACACAGGTGCCTCTTACCTCTTGTGTGCTCACTGAGAAGCTGTTTTGATCGATTTGCAATCTAAGAGATAAAATGGCGAAATATCCAAAGCTTTCTATTCAACCTTTTTATTTAGTTTTAGCCATTTAGGTACTTATACATTTCAAACATAAATGCGAATGTTAAAGTGCATAGAATTTACTTCCGTTCTTTTTAAAACACTCAATACATATTTTTTTTAATTTGAAGTGTAATAGAAAAAAAAGGCGGGTGGGGGGGGGGGGGACTGGTAATGCCAAAACAAAAACAACAACATTTTATTGCCTATAAACTATTTCAATTCAGCGGAGCATGGAGGGAGAATGTGTGTGTGTGTGTGGTACTAACACACTAATTATGCCAACATGTTTCACTTCAACTTTTGATGCCAACAAATATTTCAATGTAGAAATCATAATACGAGGAGTAGCCAGAATTTGCAAGAAGTCCTTTTATTTAAGCATACTTTATTTCTACTAGTAAGAGATACTAGATTTGATGGGCCAAAATGTGTAGGGCAGGCATGTCAAACTCGTTAAGGTATATGGGCCGCATAAAAAACTTACTATATCCTGGGGGCAGCAGCCAAAAATCAGTTGCAAAATAGCTTACAAGTTTGATGTATATTAGAAACAATACAATAGAATACAATAATTAATGGCATACATGTCCCTTAGTTAGCCAAATTAGCAGTACAATTTCATAATTAAAAATTACTAAGATTGCGCATTTTTTTCTTTGTCCTGATGCTTGACATATTTCTGGAAAACAAGCTTATAAATATCGGGTGGAAGTTTGTTTGTCACTGACACTATCATCACTGACGACAAATTTTGATCAGATAATCTCGAACCGTAAGGTGATTTGTAGCTTTTATTATAGTAAAGAACAGCTCACGGAGATCAGTTCTTGCAAAAATAGCTAGAATTCTGGCTGCAAATTTCCGCAATGGAACGTACTGTTTAGGTAAATAACTAAATTTTGGGGCAGCCACTTCTTTATACTTCGCTTTCAACAAAGAATTTAACTGCTATTCTATCAGCTCTAGTTGCAAATTACCAGCAGCATTTTCAGAAGCAAATGAAAATGGAGATAAAAACAACGAAAATTCTTTCTCGTATCAGACGAAGTCATGAAAACGGCTAGTGGAAGCATCTACCTACGATTCCAGGTGTAAGACATATTTACCAAATGTTGTAGCCGTATTTAATCTTTTTAGTTACCTGACTATTGAACGAAATTATCTCTTCATATTTGATTTATACATAGTCGTAATTCTGTTTGAAAGCACTTTACACGCAGTTGTGACAATTTAGTCTTTACTTTGAAGTTTCAAATTCAAGTCTTGCAGGTGACCAGTGAGATCAATTGCAAATCCCAAATCCTGAACCCATTCGTCAGTAAGGAAATGTTCAACAGATTCATGTTCAGAAACAATACAATTTCTTTACGCAGTACAACAAATCTCCTCAATTCTTTAAGACAGGAGAGCCAGCAAATTTCGTGTCCAATGTTATTCAGAAACATTGAAAATTGGCGATGATTTAAGCCACGTCACAAATAAAATGATAGTGACTGAAACCAGTCTTATGACATTTTGGAATTGTAATTGCTTTGTGCGTTATGTTTCTTGGTGATTAATATACTGAAAATGAGCAAATTTAAAATTATCATTAGTCTCTCTTATTTTTGTAAGTAACTTTGCATCAAAACCATTTTATAATGTGCGCCATCCGTTGTTAGACTAGCTAGCTTTACCAAAGGTAAATTGTACTGCAATATCACCTGTTATTTCTCAAAAACATCCTCGCTTTTGGTGGTGTTATGTATAGAATAAATCTCAAGTAGCTCCTCATGTATCTCAAAATTCCTGTCACAGGTCCTTATGAGTATATGCTACACCCGTTACATCAGTTGACTCATAGAGAGCCAATGAGAATATTTCAAAATTTATTTTGTTCTTTAATTGTTCACTCAAGCTGACTGACATGTCAATTATTAAAGTTATTTCTTTCCATGCTTTCACATTTTCTGGACTTCCGCAGCTTTAACGACACACTCCTTCATAAAATCCCTTTCACTAAATGATTTGCTATGGCTTGCAATTAAGTTTTGAAAAAAGTGTAGCTGGCTTTCAATGCAGACTCAATCACATTGTTCAGTTTAACAAATACAATTTTTCATTTCAAGTAACTTGTCATCTTTAATTTTTCAGCGTAATAGTTTAATATTATTTTGATAATTTTTGAAGTGGCCAAGCGGGCCGCATGCCAGGCGATCGCGGGTCGCATGCGACCCCCGAACGCCGTGTTTGACATGCCTGGTGTAGGGCGCGTTATAATATCACCCGTCCCACTTGATAAAAAAAAAAAAAAAAAAAAAACTAGTCTTCTGGAGAAAATAAAATAACCTATAGTCTTACTTCTATATCTATTTCAATACAGCGAACACGTTATCGGTGATACTAGACATCCGAGACCAAAATTATGTACTAAGAAGGGGGAAGTGTTATGATGCGGTCTTTTGTCATGAAAAAAAAAATCCTAAGGATAACAATAAAAACCTAAAACCTATCAAATGATTCATCGTAAGGGTTACTAGAATTCACAGGTCGAAACTATGAGAGGGGAGCTGTATAATGTAGGTCGTTCCCTTAGAATTGACTATGAGAGGGGATCTTTATAATGTAGGTCGTTCCCTTAGAATTGCCAACTAAGAAATTGGGGAAGGTGTTTGGTCAAAACCAACTATATGAAGCATAGCAGCTTTTTCACCGCAGTATGACACGAGTATTAGGACTACTAGAATACACGGGCCAAGTCTGTCTGTGGGAAAGTGTTAAAAACTAAACTTTAAACAGGCTAAAGTAGGCGATTAACTCTTTATCTCTGTAATTATTTTTCCACGTTCTGTCAGAATTGTTCATTTTTCACCTTTGAATATTCTACCCTGTTATGATTAAACTTCAATGCATTTTTGTTTGAAATCAAAAAACATTACTTTTGGTATAGAATTATAGGAGAATGCATGCTCTTTTTATATAAGACAAGCTATACTTCCTAAAACCAAAAATTAATTTGATTTTAAATGGGGTCAAATCAACGATGGTATCGTTAAATAGGAGAGAAAGAGTTAATTTTTTGGCAGGGCGTGAGAGAGAGATGGGCTTTCTTTCGAATCGTATAAGAATTGATTATCGGGCATCCTAGAATTTTCAAAGAATAGTATAGTGATCACTAATTGTGACTAATCAGAAAATACTAAAAACTTGCTTTATGTCATTGGCTCAATTTATCATAAAAATGTACATGCAAACACTACTTTGATATAATTATTAATCTATGTATGCAGATGCTCGATATAGTCAGGCTGCTATTCTTGGACGACACAAAGATGTTAATCTTTCTTAATGTAATCTAGTCAAGCCGCCATGTGAGTTGAATTTCAACAATGTCAAAAGTATAGATTTATATCTTGAACTCATCTTCAAATAGACGAATATACTGGCAGTTGCGTTGGCGCCTTCCAGGAGGAAAGTGATTCCCCAGGTTAGGGTGAAAATGCTGGTGTAGTCTCCCTCCACGTTGTATTCAGGGACGCTTAACATGGCAGCGGTCGAGACGACAACGGGGAGGTAACTCACAATAAATATTACAGCTATTAGAATTATCATCTTGATGACCTTCTGATCTCTGACGGAAGCGACGTCGCTCTGCGAGGAGGAAGTGACTTCACTGCGCCATTTTGATTTTTTTCTCAGTGTGATGACTAGAAGCATTGTAGAGATAAAAACTACAGCGAAAGCCAGCAACAATGCCACGTTGTTCACCGTCACAGACGTGTTCTCCATGTTTTTACTGCTTGCGTCCATGGAAGTGAATGTTAGCATGGTTCTATTCGTACCGGGGATCACCATAGACTCAATTTTCCTTGCAAAAAACGGCGGAACCATGCAGCTAGTCATGCCCACAAATATAATGGTAACGACAGCTATCGTTCTCCCGGAAGTGATTAGAGCTTTCACCTTTAGTGGCATCGCCACGCACAAGTATCTCTCGAGCGTGACAAAAGCGGTGAGGCAGCTGGAGATGCGGGAGAAGATGATGTGGAGCCAACTGATTTGGTAGACTGCAGGTAGATAACCTAAGGTCAGTTCTGGCACGCTAAAGCAGCTCATGAGCAGCAGGACAACGGAACCTCCGAGCTCAGCCAGTGACAGCGCCAACAGTGCGATATTGACTGAGTCACCCTGACTCATCTTACTGTAGACAATGACATTGACAGTATTGAAAATGATTCCAAGCAAGCTGACCAGGCCGAGGAGGAACCCGTCAACGATAAGAAACCAGTTATACAACTCAGCGTCTATCGTCATAGCATTGAATGTATTATCAGTGCCAGTCAACAGCAAGCCCCCTTCTGTAATGTTGGCCATACTGAGTTAAATTTGTGCAGAAATATACAATAAAACACGCTCCGCGCAAACTCTAGTAGTTACAAAATCCAACTCTTGCACAAAATTATCTTTAAAAGAACTAATAAAATAACACCAACTCTAAATCGAAACTCAGAAAGATGGCAAATTAATATGGTGATGGTCATTGTTAATTTCATTGTGTATAAGAGGCACACAAGAGAAATAAAATTTCAAAATAAAAACGTCTATCTTTCTAACTGTAGAACAATGGCTAGGTCAAATAATTTGGCATCCCTACCATCAGACATATAACATAACCGAGTTAGTCATGAAATCTCATTTATACATTATGCCAATGAATCCATTTTAAATAAGTGTTTACCAGGAAATATATTTTACTCTGCAGTCACATCATCATTTACATAATAGTCGGGCATGTATTGGTTTGAACCAAATGAAACGCTAAATATCTCTTACATTTAGTGCAAGCTACTAGTGTGTTTCTCAATGTCTCAGCTGTTCAGAGACTAGGTTCAACAAGTTCCATGTGACAACAATGACCTCTGGCCTGAAAGTTAGAAGGTACAAAAAATAAAAAGGCTTGACAAAAAGGCAGCCGTCATTCAAAAAATAGTTCAAACAGTAGAAAGTTAATTTTCTCTATCAGACCAGCCAATAGAAAACGTTTTTTGTTCCCTGCGAGTTAAATGCATAGGTGATAACATATTTTTGATGGAATCAACGTAACGTATAATTTTATCCTTTCGTCTCTCATTGTAATTCTCTTCAAAATGTCTTCATGACTCAACAATTATAATACCGCATGTTTTATACGTAACGTAACATTCTCATGGGTATATTAATGCAAGAGTTGTTTTTTTTTTTATTTAATACTCTACCTGTCACTTTTTGAAAGGTCAAGCGTTGTTAACTGAAACTATTTAGTTTTACCAGCAGTTAGGCTCATTATCTTTTGATAATTTTAAACGCAAGTTTAATCAATTAATGTCCACAGATAATGATGCTCATATCATGCAGCCAAACATTTGAATACATTTAGAAATTTGAGCCAAATTTTCTTAAAATTGATAATTACTACTTCGTCGTTCACTTAGAATGGATCTCTCTCTACCATTTGTTGAACATGATATTAAAACGTCCTCCACCGTTCACAGTTTGTTTAAGAGAAATCGTTCTCCAATCTAGTAAGAATTTTTTAAATATAGATTTCTAAATTTGAAAATATTAGTGGGATTAGATTTTTTTTTATGCAACGATTACATGACGACATTTTTAACAAATATTAATCACTGCAAGTGTCTGTCGGTGTAGAAAGATACTTTAGAACTATTGAACCATCATTAAGACAAATAATTCCTTCAGTGATCTCTTAAAAGTCTCTTAATGCCAACGCTTTTGTTTGCATAGCAGTCATTACGAAACATTCTTCCTGGTTCTTATTTTATTACGATAGCTTAAAAATGATTAGCTCGAAGAGTTCTCGGCAATAGCGAAGCTTAGATATATAGATTCAAGAGCATGAAAATGCAAGAAAAAATTAGGTAACAAGATTACAAAAAGAGTTTGTGTGGAATTACAAACTCAGAAGCGGCCCCGAAGTGGTTAAAGCAGGTATTTTCATCATGGTTATCAGAATCTATGAACTACTAACTATTGACAATCACAACCCTTCTTCTATACAAAGCATACGTGTGCGTACCAAAAGTGTGGCTGATATTTTTGTATTGCAATGTTATAATAGACTGATAGTCGTGTATTCAATGAACTAAGTATTATGAAGATATAGTTCAATGTGAGCCTGACCTAACGGATGATATCAAAAAATGATCATCTGACTGATAGTCTCCCCTGTTGTTTCCAGATATAAACGGAACCAAAAAAAAAAGGTACGGACATACAGACTACACAAAAGTAATAGCCGATACAATTGATGTTTAACTTAATTCGTGAAAAAAAAAATTTTGAGATATCTTTTCCTTGACGATGGTCTGAAAGTTTTGTCATGATTTTGGAAGATCTATGTTAGTTATTTACAGAGGAGGAATGGAGGAAAGATGCGATATAAAGAAAATATCTTCAAATTGTTTCACATACTTCTTCAGTGTCGCCACTTGCTAAAATAATGTGTGTCAAATGTATTAAAAGTATATCTACACTAACATTTTGTATTTGTTAACATTTCTAAATCAGATTTAAACAAATTACCAATGACTATTTATGTAGGAGTAGAAAGTATATAAATGAGTATAGAGTGTGTGTAGGTGTGGGAAATGTGTGAATGCGTATAAAGTGTGTGTAGGTGTGGGAAATGTGTGAATGCGTATAAAGTGTGTGTAGGTGTGGGAAATGTTTGAATGAGTATAAAGTCTGTGTAGGTGTGAGACATGTGTGAATGAGTAAATGCATGAACATCGCTTGGCATTAGGGATACGTCTCGTACCCCCTGAGGGAACTAAGGATAAGTAGGACGTGGAAGTATTTCTTTTCATCGGATGGGCGTCTCAGGAATCAGGCTTAGAATTTTTTTTATCTTGACCCTTGGCCTATT
This sequence comes from Biomphalaria pfeifferi, assembly GCA_030265305.1. NCBI lineage: Eukaryota > Metazoa > Mollusca > Gastropoda > Planorbidae > Biomphalaria > Biomphalaria pfeifferi. Next base: position 865,120 of record JASAOG010000033.1, read on the forward strand.
GGCTTTGTATAACCTTCACTTCTTAATGATCTATATTCTTTCCAAGTCACCAAAGATTTTTCTTTCACAAGTTCTGCAACTTTTTGCATTCTTCATGCATTTCATAAAGTTGTTCATCATCATCATCAAACTCCATTAGAGTGAGGGCTTGAGAGGCTCAAATCCTCTCTTGCAGAAGCCCTGGACAGAATCCCTGCTGTCTTGCGTAGTGCATAAATGTCGCCATACAGGTCGAGAATTTTGGGTTTCCCAGACTTGTCGAGACGGAGATCAGCAAGTCTGGGGCAGTCAAACAGAATATGAGGCACGGTTTCCTCTTCTTCCCCGCAGCGGGGGCACCGTGAATCAAAATTTGGCCATAGCCGCGAGAAATATGAGCCAACAGGACAATGGCCTGTCCTGCACTGTGCTATAATAGCTTGCTCAGGCCTGGACAGCCTCCACCACGGGGAAGTGCGGTCAGGGCGCCTCATTCGCTCTCAGACTCCACGGGCTTTTTGGGACTTGTCCCAGCACTCAAACCACTTTTCCATTTCTGTTTTTCGTATTATAGCCTGGGCTTGATGAAAGCTTACAGCCTGTTCAGTGGGTGGAATTGGCCCTCCCTGGTGGGCCAAAGAGTCTGCAATGGTGTTGTCAGTCACGCCTATGTGACTCGCTACCCACTGCATTATTACAGGGGTGCCATAGCGTTGTTTAATGTTATGTGAAGCCATGATGACAATGTTGATATTGGGGGGCCATGGTCCGGGGCTTTGCAAAGCCTGTAGTACAGATTTTGAGTCAGTGACACAACAATCTGTGTTGCCCTCAAATGTCCCTCGCCGAGTTGAGAGTCAATGACTTTAAAGGCTTCACAGACTGCCATGGTCTCCGCATCAAAACTGCAAACCCTACCACATGGTCCAAAGATTTTGACTGTGTGAGAGCCAAGAAAGTCGATGTAGGCCCCATAGCCTGCTCTTCCAGAATCTATTGATGCCGACCCATCAGTGTATGCAAAAATAGCGCTGGGCTTGAAGGTATTAATAGTCTCCAGAGCTAGGATTTGAAGGTCGTTAGATGAACGACTTAGCTTAGTGGCATTAGGGTCTACTAATTTCAAGCGTATGTCTGGGGTAGTTGGGCGACACCAAGGGGGAAGGGGATGAAAGCGTTGAATGTTTGGTCGGTTGGTGGAGAGGCCAGATTCATCAGATAGTCTAGTGGCATGATGCATAAAAGACTGCATCTGGATACGTCTTCTGCATCTAACCATGCACTAGTTTTCTAGCTGGGAGGTATTCATACAGCCTTTTATACCGCTCATAGCAGGTCAGTATTGACCTTTCCCTCCTAAGGTTTAGTGAACCTATATTAGCCATTATTTCGGCCGCATTTACTGGACTTGTCCTAAAGGTTCCACAGACAAATCTTAGTGCTTGGGACTGTATTTTATCAAGTCGTTCAAGAGCAGTCCTAGAGCCATAAATTTGCACAGGTAGGCTGTAGTCTATCTGTGATCGGTCTTCTCCTAAATACAGGGATCGGAGCATGTCTGCTCGGGCTCCCCACTTCGTGGATGCCAGCTTCCGCACAATGCAAAGTTTCCCTGAGGCCTTTCTTACAACATCCTGGATGTGATCACACATTTTTAGTTTGCGATCTAAAGTTACACCAAGGTACTTGGGCATTAAGTTGTTAACTAACTTCAATTCGTCTCGTGTTGATCTAAACATTTTCGCAGATAGAATTATCAGCATAAAAGCATTGCATAAGAATTTTTTATTATTTAAGTTAATGTCTTTTTTTTAGAATGTTAATAAGTTATTACATCCTTTTTTATATCGTCAAAATATACTTATCATATCCTATTTATTTATTATTATTTCCTTTTATGGATTCTAAAACCTTAAAGACAATGAGTGCACCCAGATGAATTACTGGCATATTTTTGTCCATATTTCTTGCATGAGAATGAATCTTTCTTAAGATCGTCAGATTAGAAAGAGTTATTCCTTTTAGTCGGGTCTAAGGCTGTCTCAGCCCTTTTGATCTCTGCAAGGGTCCTAGCAGCATAAACAGCATGTCTCCATGATGACTGATCTTGAGAAAGTTCTTACCAAATTCTTTCTTTGATTGTTGAAGTCATGTCTGTGGAAGAGTCTTGGAAGTCTCCTGGGTCTGGCGCAACCTCAACATAAAGATAGTCCTTGGAATTTATCCGTTTGCAATACGCGTGATATATTCGAGCCACACGTTATGTCCCTTTGTCAAGAATTGAAATACGTAGGATCAACTATCGCCTGCAACTTAAACTTAGACAATGACGTGGCGTGGAAAAGTTTCTGCAGCCACACCAAAACTCTCAATGTAAGTCTACAAAATACCAAATTAACTACAGCAACCAAAATGCAGGTCAACAATGTTTGTGTTTTGAGCACTTTAGTAAGCACTGGTCAACAAACACCCAACAAGAGTGCAGTTTTCGTATGAGCTCCTTGCGACGCATTATGTGTATCTATCGGAAAGATCGCGTCTTCTTAGAGGAAATTTTTAAATCGGCCCATATTGTAGATTTTCATATATGGAGTAAAAGTTATGAATAGCCAGCTATTTGGTGTATCCGGTGTACAAACAAAAGAAACTGTTGATAAGTTATGTGTTTAAAATGTTAAGAATGTGTTTAAAATGTTAAGAATGTGTTTAAAATGTTAAGAATGTGTTTAAAATGTTAAGGATGTGTTTAAAATTTTAAGGATTTGGTAGAATCCATTCTTTGAAGCTTTTCCGTTGTAAAAGTTGTATTTAGTTGGTACATTTTTAAAGGTCAATTTAGCATCCTTCACATTGTTTAGTTTATCGTGTCGTAAGTTCCAATATATATTAACTGTTACGCCCTTATCATATTTCTAATTGGTTCATTCATTATTATTGCAATCATGTTTTTGAATGGTGAAACTTGTGCATGACATATATGCGAGCAAATTCAATACAATTCAAGAGCAAATAAAAGTTTTAAATTTATATAGATTATCTCTTGAAATGGATCAGGAATAGAAGCTATTTGAAGATTATTGGGAAACATCGGCTTATAAATATGCATATATTTATATCTAGAGTTTTCTAAAAACAATGTAGTCCAAGACAAAGCATAGCTACTGAAAAATATATTATTTCCCTTTTGGTTGGTTTACATATTCACTTTCATAACCTTGCTCCACTTTCGATAATATGTGCTACTTAAAAATTAAATTAAAACCTATCGGTCACAACCTTTCATACTTTCGCAAAAACTCTTAGTAGCTCTAATACCATGGAAACTTATTTTGGGAAATGCATGTCATAATACTTGTACACTACGAACTGAAAATTACAAAAGCGCATTACGACGGTTCATTGCGGAATACTGTCAATTACAGTTGAGACGACTGGCGTCTTGATACTGGTCTGTAATCGAGTCCGACACAATGAGCCCAGTGTGTGAAGTCAGTCCTGAACAGTTGAACCCAGTGCAAGCCTGGAACGAGACGGAGAGGCCAGTGCAAGAGTTGATACGGCGGTACGGTGTTATCGGAGAGATATTTGTACAGTGTACGTGTTGCCAATTGTACAGTGTTGGCTCAGATTTATTCAACTATTAAAGTGTTAAGTTACTTTGGAGCCCTGAGTTGTCAAGTTCTTTAAGTTAGTGGTGTATGGTGCAGTTTGCAGAGAGCCTGATAGTCAGATTCGTAACAATATATATATATGTAACATTTTGTTTTTGTAACACAAGTTCTGCTGGAGGCCTGTTTGATCAGTATCGAATCGAACCATATGTGTTATGCCCCTTGATTTGACCTCTGGATTGGTGGTGATTTGAAGTACCATTACGGCGAGGACAGCGACAGCCCAAAGTTGCATCATATGACAGCCCAAAGAGACAAGGTGTTAAAGGAGGACTGGGTGGCCCAGTTACAAGAGAAAATGTCTCTTAAACTCCGACATTTTCTTACACAACAAAGAAGGATTGTAGACTGCACGGACTGTGATAAAATTAAGAAGGTGTTGTTAGACCATGTTGGAATGACTGAAGAAGAATGCAAAAAACAAAAAAGGGACATGAAACGGTCCCAGTCGAAGATGGCGCTAGAGAATTTTTCGTTGCTCTACAAAAAAATTTCAAACAATGGTTTGAATCGGCTAAGATAGAGCGAAACTTCGAGCAGCTGGAAGATCTAATATTAAAAGACTCAATACTAAGTGCTTTGAATGACGAAGTAAGGGAGGAGGAGATTCTAGACAGACAACCAGAGTCATTAGAAAAGTTAGTGGATCTGCTAGAAAGCAGAAAAATAATATTCACTAGAAAAAGTATCTTAAAGAAATCAAGAATGTATCAGTCCAATACAGTCAATGAAAAGACACAATATAAATAAGGCTTTTTACTTCTCAATGGTCGATAAACATTTCTGTATGTAAGTTTATTTGAATGTCTATGTTACTTCATTACAATTTAATGTATAAGTCGCCAAAGTACATTAAACAAACAAACAACTGTAGTTTATTATAAATGATAGCTTAGTGTATAATAGAGATAGTCAAGCTGCTATATTTATTGTTACACCATTGTTCTGTTCTGTAATCTAGTCAAGACACTGGAGTTGAATTTCAACATTGTCATGAGTACACATTTATACCTTGAGCTCATCTTCAAATAGACGAATATACTGGCAGTTGCGTTGGCGCCTTCCAGGAGGAAAGTGATTCCCCAGGTTATTGAGAAAATGATGGTGTAGTCTCCCTCCACGTTGTATCCAGGGACGCTTAGCATGGCCGCTGTAGAAACGACAACGGGGAGGTAGCTCACAATAAATATTACAGCTATTAGAATTATCATCTTTATGACTTTCTTATCTCTGGCAGACATGACGTCGCTTTGCGAGGAGGAAGTGACTTCACTGCGCCATTTTGATTTTTTTCTCAGTGTGATGACTAGAAGCATTGTAGAGATGAAAACTACAGCGAAAGCCAGCAACAATGCCACGTTATTTACCGTCACAGACGTGTTCTCCATGTTTTTGCTGCTTGCGTCCATGGAAGTGAATGTTAGCATGGTTCTATTTGTTCCGGGGATCATCACAGATTCAATTTTCCTAGCAAAATATGTCGGGACTACACTAGTAGTCATAGCAACAAAGATAATGGAAACCATGGCAGTCGTTCTTCTCGAGGTTATTAAAACTTTCACCTTCAAGGGCATCGCCACGCACATGTATCTCTCGAGCGTGACAAAAGCGGTGAGGCAGCTGGAGATGCGGGAGAAAAGGATGTGTAGCCAACTGATCAGGTATTCTACAGGCAGGTAATTCAAGGTCAGCTCGGGGACGCTGAAGCAGCTCATGAGAAGCAGGACAACGGAGCCGCCAAGCTCGGCAAGACACAGCGCCAACAGAGCGATATTGACCGAGTCACCCTGACTCATCTTGCTGTAAACAATGACGTTGACACTATTGAAGATAATACCGAGCAAGCCTATCAGGCCGAGAATGAATCCGTTAACAATTAGAAACCAGTTGAACACCTCAGCATCTACCCAGGCGCTAAATGTATCCTTTGTACCAGTCCACAGCAAGCCTTCCTCTGTTATGTTGGCCATACTGGGTTTGATTTGGGCAGAAATATACAAATTAACTTTCCTGGACTTTCTAGATAATGAAAAAAAGTAACTTTAATACAAAATAAATAAATAAGAGTGTCGACAACTGAATTCGGTGAGTTGATTCATTTTTATGGCAATGCTTGTTTTTAATCTCATTCTTTACAACGTATCTACATGAAATATAATATTTCAAACAAAACATATCTACATGAAATATAATATTTCAAACTAGACAGATCTACATGAAATATAATATTTCAAACCAGACAGATCTACATGGAATGGTTCAAACAAGAAGTTACAATTAAATAATTGTTTGTTTTTTAACCCATTCCTCCTTAATTAATGATCACTTTGTGTAAGAACGATTACTTCGACTTCACTCTAAGTAACTAATGTATTCAAAATTTAAAGAAAAAGGGAAAAAATTAAACCCATCCCAATCGCATTCCTCCCTTAGTACCCGAAAAAATTATGGTATAAATCTACTCATAAAAGATTCTAGTTCGGTGATAGAGACATTAAAAGACGGTAGTCTAAACTACAATACCTGATCTAGTTATAGTTAAAGAATTGATTGATCTAGTTAGAGTGAGTATTGATACTTTATATTTAAAAAAATGATTAAAGTATTATGTAACTATGTATATTGCCACACATTAATTCTAGCAGCCCCCAGCTCATGGGTTCTACACGTTTCTGACATTCTATTTATTTATTTCACTCTTTACTAAATGGCCACTGAAATGTGTTCAAAATATACCAAATTTTATTTTAAGAGGATTACTTTTAGAAAAAGTATGAATTTTTCTAGTGTGGCCAACACATAAAAATTGTCAAATTTCTAGGAAAATCGTTAGAGCCGTTTTCGAGATCAATATCCATCCAGGTAGGTTTATTATTAGTAATAATTTGAATAACCAGTTAGCTTTCACTAATTTTAAGGTATAGCGTGTTAGATTGTTATTATATTATCAATCTCTATAGATCTTTACACATTTGTCGTATCCAGATCTAAATCTATTCGGCAGAGTTCTTTCATCTTTCGACACCAAACACTTTATAGAGTGATGTGTAGAAGTTTGTATCTTGCCTTTCAAAAAATTGATTCTTAAAAATATGACAAATCAATTTTTTTGAGATCTAAACTGAAAGACGCACACATGGACAGAGGACACAAAATCAATAGCAGCTTTTCTTCTTGGTAGAACAACCCCCCCCCCCCTTCAAATGTATGGATTAAAAAAATAACAAAGTAAAAACAATTTCCTTTTCTTTTCTTTTTGCAAATTACGAAGTGGGATGCTTTGAGAGCACCGGATGAAGTTGAAACTTTACACAAATATTCATTGGTGTAGACATTGCATAAATCAATATGAAAAATAACTTATTTGTCAATTAATTACTGGTATAATTACTGGTAATTATTTTGTTTATACTAACAGGAGAAATTAATCCTTCAATATTCACAGATATCGCTAAATATTTAGGGTTTTGTCCCCTTAGATAGTTGTAAATGTTATTTCTCAACAGCCATTGGTGGATCAAGTTGAAACATTAAACAATTATTTATTGCACCAAACAAAACATGAATTAATAACAAAAATTAAACCAATTAAACAATTAATTATTGTTACATAATTATTTTGAATGATATCAAATAAGGGAAATGGCTTCTATGTAATATAGAGATGTAGTTGTTAGTGCGGAGTTCTTCTTCTGTGATCAGCTTTGTTTATTTTTAGTATTTTTAAAAATATTTTGCTTGATATTTATCGTGACATTTGATATGTGTAAATAAACTATGTGTTGTGTTTACTTGTCTGTCATCCAATTACCTCAGGGAAAGATGTTTTGTTGAAATTTGCACTAAACTGTTTAAAAATTGACAAATATTATTTGTTTCGTTCACTAAGTATTGCTTTTTCTCTATCCGTTTATTTATACTTTTGCTGAGACGTCTTCCCTTCTCCCATTGAACAGCTGGTAGTATTGGCCTATTGGAGAAATCGTTCTCCGAACTAATATGTTATTTTAATGACATATTTTTGAAAATAACAAAGACATTAGAACGATGTTTATGCAAACAAATCCATGACATCATTCTTAATTATACTGTTCAGTGAGCGAGAGAGATGGTGGAGTTATTATAAAATTTAATGAGCCATCACCCATGGCAAGCATATTTTAACAATGATAATTACGTAGTCCATTAAATACCAACGCTTTAATTTTGCAGAGAAATTAATTGAGACATATCCCTCCCCAAGATATTAATTTGTCACGAAGTGCTGAAAAGTGATTAGGTCAAAGAAAATATACTAATTACCACGTCTAGGGATGAGGAGTAGCGAGCATAGCTGGCGCCTGGAGCATGATTCCCCCTTGCTCCTCTCAACTACTCCTCCGGTCAAGGATGTCTTTGTGTATTAGTAAAAATTTTTAAAAAGTTGCAAAAAAAAAAAATGTGAGTTCAGGCTGTAACGCAAATAGAATTTCTTTCACATTTCTATTTTCTAAAAATAGCGCTAAACAAAAACAATAGGTAAAAACTATTTCTAATCGCACAGAAACTAATGTGGTTGATCTAGAACTACTAATGTGGTTGATCTAAAACTACTAATGTGGTTGATCTAGAACTATTACAAATTTAATGACATGACTGATCCAAACTAATTTAGACAATTACACTTCGTATAAGCTTTTCTAAAAAAATATTTTTTTATGTTCTTCCTGTCCTTTAGCTGGCCACAGTAACTATTATTAGTTATTTATTAGTTGATAGTGAAACTGTCCACTAGTTTCTTGTTGATGTTTTGTACAACAGCTTGACGTGTACCCTGCTATTTGTTCACTTACTAGACGTGCTCGGGTGCTATTATATGTGTATTGAATGAGTCGTACTCTGCAGACCTATGACTACCAATGTCATTCTTTATTTGACCTGCACTTTTGTTTAATACTTGGATGAATATGCACTGTAGACTTCAAAACAATGCATTTCTGCAGCTCAGAACGTAGAAAATTGCCTGGTGTCCAGGCTACGCCAATAACTTCAATTTTTTTTTTCGTCTAGTGACAATAGAATTGACCAGTGATGCCCAACCTAATTCGACCTGCGGGTCATTTTAATTTCTGACACTCGCCGGCCACATGAACGAAAAGATGCAGAAACAAAATGAAATTGATCTGAAACTATTTAATTAGAAACCCGATGATCTGGTGCTTACATTAATGAATGGGATATTTGACGATTAGCTTTTTTTTTTCACGCGTCAGAAAATAGCTTCATTTCTCTACTTAAAATAGGAGCAGCCTTGTAGCAAGCTTTACCACCGAGTAGTTGTTTTATTCGCGGCTCATTGTATTTGTTTTATTATTTTGTTTATAATTTGATCTTTTTTATTTAATAATCAAATATGTTGGCTTATTTAATTTTCTATTCTTTGTGCCGACATTTCGGCGGTCCGGATTAAATTATGTGTATATTAAATTTTGTATTTGAAGATTATGGTTCAGTGTTTTATGTATAATTGCTACTTTACTTTTGAGTCTTCTGTCCTGAAGGCTTTCTAAATTTAGTGATTTTACTAATGGTGTTACTCTAGTCAAATGTGAATATTCGTTTGTTATGAATCTCACTGCTCTATTTTGTGTTTGTTCCAGTTTCTTAATGTTTTCTTGAGTTGAGGGGTCCCAAACGGTGGATGCATATTCTATTATTGGCCTAACCAAGGTAAAATAACATTTTAGTTTTATGTTCTTATTTGATTTATAGAAATTTCTTTTAATAAACCCTAATGCTTTGTTGCATTTTTTTATAGTTTCATCAATATGTGGATTCCATGACAGTTTTTCATTTATTATAACACCTAGGTATTTTGCGTTTTTAGTTTGTGTTACTGGTTGGCCATGGATAAGATAAGTGGAGTTAATTTGTTTTATTTTTTTTGTTACTCTTAACAACTGACATTTTTCTGGGTGGAAAGACATGCTATAATTTGATTCCCATTTCTGTAATTCATCTAATTCTCTTTGTAAAATATCTGTGTCTTGTGTTGTTTTTATTGTTCTATATATTATGCAATCGTCTGCAAATAATCTGACTTTTATTCCTGAACTAATGCAATTTGGTAAATCATTTATGTAAATTAAAAATAGTAGTGGACCCAAGACTGTTCCTTGAGGTACACCTGAGGTTACTGTTATTGGTGTTGATTTAGAGTCATTTATTATTACAGTTTGTTCTCTCCCTATCAGAAAATCTTTAATCCACTGATGCAGTGGACCATTAATGCCGAAATATTTTAAATTTTTATTTTTTTTAATTTTTTTTTTTAAGCAAACTATGGTGGTGAACTTTGTCAAAAGCCTTGGAAAAATCTAGTATATCTAGTATAGGTGAACCAATGGCTTTGGTTTCGTCTTGTGACGGGGCAGAATCTGGTGTGACTGATCAAGCCGATTCTGTAGCGGCTAAAACAAAAGTGATTGAAACATTGAGTGCTTTTTGGCTGGAAATCGAACAACTTTTTTCTGAACTGAAACAAAGAGTCGAAACTCTGTACGAAACTAAGGACACAGAAGTTTGTGAATTATCTGACAATATTTATATTATGTTTCTGGCATCTAAGCGGCAAAGAACTCATCACCAAGGCTATTCACCAAATACTGCTGTTAGGTTAAGATAATAGTGGTCAGATCAGGGCCGTCGTGAGGGTCGTGGCTGCCTGCGTGCAAAATGTTTTTAAATTTTTTTTATTAAGATATACAGTTATAATTCATATTAAATATTTATATTTATAATCACCAGTGACTCATCTGGGCGCATCCGTTGTCTTCCGAGACAGAAGCACTCAAAAATATTCTACGTTTAACTAACAGCCATTTAAAATAAAAGTGAAAATATTGTTAAAATTGACCATTCAATTACTATTTAATGGGCGGGGCGTTCGACTAAACAGTAATAATTGTATGTGGTCAGTACGTAACGATAAAATGTGTGGACTGATCTATTTCTGCAAGCATCATACAAAACAAACACAAACAGCCCGTGAACATTTAAGCCAGAAACGTGTTGCCGCCAATAGAAATCCCATGAGAATCCCTCGCGTGCGCTTCTGTATTTTTGTTTGTTTTGTTACGAACAAAACTTTTAATATACTAATAATGTTGTTTTTTTATGTTTTCAAAGGATAATGGAATCATTAAAATGTATAGAAAATGTTAACATTTTAAAGTAATCATTTTTTTATTTAACTAAAAATTTAAAAGACAAGGTAACCTTGGAAAAATGTTTTGTTGCCCCCTAAATCTAGCCGCCTGGGAGCAATGCATACATTGCACAATAGGTAGCGGCCAGAGGCGTATCTAGGAATTTTCCATTGTTTGAGGGCCCGGTGTGCATGACCCCTTTGGAGGACCCTGAATTTTGCGCAATATTTAATTTTTAATGTAAAAAACACTCATTTGGGGACCCCTCTCAAGTGCGGGTTTTTCAAATTCTCCCCACTTCCTCCCCCCACCCTATCTACGTCACTGGCAACGGCCGCCCTGGCGCTGGTGCAGTCGAACCTCTGACCATAGCAATAGACATTTTCAAAAGTATTGTTTAAAAAAATGAAACAAAAACCAACAAAACAAGAAATCAAAATTATTGATTTCACTTCGTTAGGGTTCTGCTGTTATTATTAGTGCCTGTATCACGGACCTCAGAAGTGAGCGTGATTAAAAAATGTATATCCGTGATAGAAGTCGTTAAATATAGCGTCCATATTTTAACACATCATAAACGTCAAAGTGAAAGGTCGTTAAAGTTTAGGCCGAGTTGTTCGACCCGCCATTGAAAACTTTGTTACCACTATACATCTAGGCCGAACGAAAGCGAGGCGACAGAACGCTGGTGTAGCCCGACAAGATGAATAAGATTACTATTCAGTCGGACGAGTCGACGGAGCGAGTTGACCTGACGTGTTGAACTGACGAGCTGATCGGACGTGTTGAACTGAAGAGCTGACCGGACGTGTTGAACTGAAGAGCTGACCGGACGTGTTGAACTGACGAGCTGACCGGACGAGTTTCAGGACGAATTGAGTGACAGAATTTATCGGACCAGTTGACGGGACAAGTTTACCGGACGTGTTAATCGGACGAGTTAACAGAACAAGTGGACCGGACAAATCAGTAGACGTGTTACCGGCGATGTGACCGACGAGTTGACAGGACAAGTGGAGGTAACTCTCGTAAAATGATATTTAATAAAGTGCATATCAAGAGACTCCATTTTTGTCTGGTCTACCTTGTAACATTACAGGTGATTGTTCTCATTGGCCAAAGGTGGATTTTAAGATCCCAGGATAAACTTGTGCACAACAGGACTACAGTGTATCAAAAGAATGAATCTGTCGGACTTTTAAGGTAAATAATTGTCATTACAAAACCGTTATAAACATAGAAACCATATTCTGAGCAAATCGCTTTTTGCTTTGGTAATACTTACTTAGACTTGGGTCCTTGTTGATGTCCAAGGGCTAAGCCGAAGGCTCTTTGAGCCCTAAGTTTGAAAAAAACCCTGTTTGGACGCCAAACAGTAAAAAAAAAAAAAAACCTGTGTGAACACAGTTCTGTTTGAGAGAGACCCGAGTCAATGCCTATGTAAAGCATTGCTGTTTCCAATGCCTTTGGCCCCCGACGCATGCTTGGCTGCACAAGGCCGAAAGCCGAGGACACCGGGAACCTCCGCCATTTTCCTTCGTTATACCAAGCTAACCGTAGGGGACTCGCCATTTATGTAACGGTCCCTTTTTAGGAACAGCGCATGGATGTATGACATGTTCGTGGGGGCTTTCTCGTCTGCCTTTGGGCATCCCAACGGGAGTTATGTTTCGCCATTCATTTAGCCTAGCTACCCCCTCAAGTAGCCGTTTCCACCCAGGTGCCACGATGAGGCAGAATAGCGTACCCGCGAAAAAGGGTCTAGCCAGCTTTCCTTCCGACCTACGCTCTGTTGTCAGAGGTACGAGGCTGATGTACATGTGAGGGGGGAGTGGGTAGGGGGATGTATGCACGTTGCCTTTGCCCATAAACGCCAGTTGACCGCCCGGAGGCAGTATTGTCGTGGACTTTGACTGTGCCAGTCGTGCTAACAACGACTTGAATGTTGGACCACCGTGGTCCTCGAGATTCCGGCCTGGGGACTTTTTTCACCCCGACCTCACATCCGTGGCAGTTCCCCGCCTTCGAGGTGCCTTCCGGGGTATCGGTGACATCCTTCTACCGTTGCTGGACACCTCCCCACCGTGGACTTGGGTGTCCTAGGATAGGGCTACCCGCTCCAGCACCAGACCGATCGGTCTGGCCGGACAGGACGGTACCGTCTCACAGGGCTCGGACCCGGCCGACGCAGTCAGTTTGCCGAGTGGACATTCCGCCCATGCCAGCCAGGGCTACAGCCCGCGCCCTGCTCATTAGTTCCCCTCAGTCCGTCCGCTAAAGCCAAGAGGTTTCCCAGGCCTCCTAGCCCGCTTCACTCAGGCTGGGGTTAAGCGAGACCACCACGACAAGGACCCAGACCCTAGGTCTCGAGACTTGGGTCCTCCTGCGCCTATTGGCACACAGGGCGGCAGGTTCACTCCTCGGAGATCGGTCATAGGCAACCTCCACAGCCTCTTTTCAGCTGGTTCCGACGGATTTTGGGTCTTCTAGAAAGGTGAGACAAAGAGTTATACTTGAACGGTTTTGTTTCTCTTCGGCAAGACATGATCCTTATCAGTAGTTAGTGTACATCTCAAATAAAGAGTTGTTTTTCTTTTTTTTTGTCCCCCGGGTGGAGGGCTATGAAATATAGGATATAGCTAAACCCGTCGCCCGTCACTGGTACTAGAGAGAATCTATTTGACCGACAAACTTAAGCAGTTTGATTCCCTAAGTAGATGCCATAAGACGATACACTAATAACAATATGATTTGATTTTAATAATTTCACTAAATCAGAATTAACATGAAACTAACTGATCCAGATTTTTGTTTTCTTCTAAAAAATTAGCTTCTCCAATAGAACAGAAGGAACAAGAAAAATCAATTTGAAAGATCTTTTTTGTATTATTAACACCCTTGACTATTTTTTAGTTCTATCGGAAAATTAATATTGTTTCTCGAATTGTAAACATGTTTATTATTTATACGATTAAAACTCCTTGACCTTAACACTTATGTTACGTAACACTAGGTATTATTTTATAGTTTCTAATTGTGAAATCTATTTAATAGTGCTCTACTCAGAGGTGGCCTTAGGAGGTGGTGAGGGGGCAGCTGCTCAAGCCCCACGCTTTAGAGTTACCCCGCGATAAAGAGAATCGTTTGTCGTCTTCAGCCTATCGTACAAATATTCGTGGCCCAGATATGACACTCGCACAAGGCATCGCGCACGGCCGCCTCTGCTTTGCGCTATATAATTCCTTTCATATTACAGAAAGACGCAAGCGAATGAAGCTACGAAAATACGGTGCGCGAGTGCGCGCGCGCGCGTGTGTGTGTGTGTGCGTGCATGCGTAAAATGGGGAGATAATACTTTTTTTCGAGTTACTCTTTGGCTGTGTTACAATATAGTTTAAGCTAAATCTATAACAATCTATTCAATGACTAATTGGACTACTACTTTGTCTACAGTGCCCAGGTCAGTTCATTCAATTGGAAGTTCACATCCTATAGGAAGATCATGAAGATAATGGACTACAACCCCAGACCAGGCAACCATTTCCACTTTAACTTCCAGGGATGCGAGTACCACCGCTGCGCCCAGACGTCCGACCCATTAGAGGCGGACCTTCTCATGATAAACGGCGCTTTGTTAAAAAATGTCAGTGTGCCCAAACGACCCGCCGGCCAAATGTAAACCAGTAGATAAGAAAATACGAAAACCCGTTTTGTTTCAATGTTGTAATCTATATAGTGTCTTTCTGCTTATTCTAAAAAGGCCGCGATATATAGTATGTATTTAATTCTAGATTTATAGTGAATAGATTTTTTTTTTACATAAGTAAAACTTTTGTACTAGATTTATTTTTAGCAATTAAGCTAGTACCAAATTTCATAGTAACCATTACCATTGGCAGATTTTATCTCTATTAACCTTGACCCATGAGTAATTCAAAATCAATGGTTGCTCATATGAGGTGACGGGGTATTAGGGTGAAGACCTCCATGTTGTCTTTATGTGCTGTAAACACAGGTCAGTTTGAGTCGGGCTTTGAACTCGTGCCTCTATTGTAGGTGGCAGAGTGGTCTTTCGCCACTCAGCCCTACATCTCAAAAGTAGGTGACACATACAGAATTCTAATTTCCTACGGACATTAGGGAAATGCTATATGATTGTCATATGTTTTGATAGCGATTGAAATTAGGCTTACTAATAAATAAGTGAAAGGTGTTCTTTAACCAATCGGTATTTTTTTTTTATACATTTATTCTTGTTTTGTCAGTTACAAGAAATACTTATGCAAAATATCAACTTGATCCGAAATTGGGTGTCGGAGAAATAACGTGTACAAACGTTTTACCGGACAGAGTTAGTTTGATAGAAGCTTGGTAAAACAATATTCAAACAAAGAGAAGATAACTGTGCTTTGTGTGTGTAAAAATCCCCCATAACAATTTGTTTCCCTTGGACAGATGGCTAATGTACACAAGAGAACCCCTTACCGACAAACGATTTCTGGAACTGAAGCGGCCGTCACTGCGTGGTCAGTTCAACTGGACTAGGACCTACTTCAATGACTCAACATTTGTTTCCTTTTATGGGGGATTGCGAGCTCGTGTTCCTCCCGATAAGAATTATGGTAAAAACTTTCACTTTGAAATTTGTTTGTAAACTATAAACCATTAGAGATTGACTAGGCCTATATTAACACGTGGATACTAATAGGACATAATTGGAAGGAGTGTCGGTAATACATAAGAAAAGAAGATATCCTTTTTTTTTCCAAGTTTGAAGTTCAAGAAAAGAGCATCTCGATTTGTACTTTGTTGTTCTTCTTTTAGGACGTCTGAATTGAATGTCCCCTTAAGAATCTTCTTAATATGTGTCCAAATCTTTTGCTATGTAGGAAACAAAGCAATATCTCTTTCGTCTATAAAGGACATTGACACTGTTGTGGTACATCAGTTTCAAGTTTGTATTAACTTTCTATGACGAAGGTGAATTTCAATATAGACTGACGCAACACGTAGCTATTTAGATGAATGAAACAGTCAGTGAAACGGGACTGTCGTCAAACCGAGATCAATATGCATAGTAGGCCTCAATACTGACCTGTGACGTTGCCAACTGTGGGCAGTGGAGACCAATGTGCAGCTCTTATATAACTTTCGTGATATGCGGTTTCTTCATGTATCTAACTCATACGTTATAATTCTGGACTGTTGTCTCGATAATCCCGGGTTCAAAACCTGCGCGTCACCATTTCCCGCCGTCCTGGGGGAGGGGATTGGTTAGTAATCTTCAATTCTGAAGGATAATACGAAACATCTAAAACAATAAAAGCAAACAAAACAAATATGTTGCTTTTCTAAATAAACACATTAGTTTTGACTGTCACTTCGGAATATGGAGGCATGGCTTCCGTACTGAGGTCCCGGGTTCGAAACCTGGTTAAGACTGAGATTTTTTAATTTGGAATCTGCGGACGCCTGAGTCCACCCAGCTCTAATGGCTACCTGACATTAGTTGGAGAAAAGTAAAAGCGTTGGTCGTTGTGCTGGCCACTTGACACCTTCGTTAACCGTTGGCCACAGAAACAGATGACTTTTACATCATCTGCCCTATAGATCACAAGATCTGAAAGGGTAACTCTACTTTTACTTGTAAATATACATTCCAATAAACTATTACGTACTAGACGCTCAACTTGTTTTTGTAAATAAATATATGCTATTACTTTCAACCGAAGACTTATTGAATATATTGACTACATAGGTTTTGAAAGTGCTTGCCCTTGTCAATACAACACATACTCGAGAACGTAAAAAGGTTACTAGATAACTAGATATATATATATATATATATATTGGTTCCATTGAATGAGCACTGCGGAAGTGATGTGATGCCCGTGGGATATTTACGTAACACCCCATTTCTTTCTCCGCAGACAAAATTTACCAAAACAAACAATTTGACGTGGCCTGGTTTGTCAGCCATTGTAACACAAGCTCCAGACGAGAAGACTATGTCCGGAGGATGACCAGCAAGGTCAATGTTCATATCTTTGGGAAGTGCGGTAACTACAGCTGCGGGGCCAAAGGCTACGGCATGGGAGGCAGCAAGGACGCATGTCTTAACATGCTATCACGTGACTACAAGTTAGTAAGTTCTTCGAGTATCGACGCATTCAAAGACTGTGTTGTAGTCACAATTTAGAACCTTATTTTGAGTATTGATGCCTTCTTATGCTAACCCGTGAGTAATCGCTTTAAGTAGTGATGACCTCGCATCTTGACCATTATTGGCTAAGACTTTAAATACACTCTGTAATATGCATTATCTGGGTCTGTAGAGTTTGTGATGATCAGAACATTAATTGAGTGTTTCTGTACGCGTAGTATAACTCTTATTAACAGAGTTACAGATCAAGACATATATATATATGGCTTCCTTCAGTCGCGAAGCGACTATGGATCATCTCATGGAAATGGGCATTAGCTTGGTCGGAACGATGTCGCCCACGCATCAGTTCCCCCCTCTCCACGCAGCTGATGTAGCCTAAGGAACGGCAGTTCAGATACAGTTTGGGGTCAGCGGCGTCGCAGGTTCTGCCAGGGTGTAGCAAACTGCCTAAGGGTAGTCAAGACATATACAATAAAGTAAATCAACAGGTGTAGATATATGAATGTTAATTCAGAACAGGAACAGTCTAGCCTCTGTCACTATAACAAAAGGTGTTGCTCCTATGAAAGCCTCAACTGTCTGTTTATCTAGATTTAAGCTACAGTCTCGCTTTTAATTAATGTGGTCACAATATAGCGCGTTCACCGGCAGTGGCAGTCACCTAAAGTGCTTCTCTACAGCTCTTATATCTGATTACTATATATTCAGTTATTTTAGTTTTAATGCCTCCAAATAATATCTTGTGACTAAAAGTCATTGCTTCCTACAATATTACGTGAATTGTCTGATTGCGTTTTATAAATGGATATATTGTTATAGTGTTAATAGAACAAGCAAACAGTTTTATTTTATTTTCTCAATTCACAACAGAAATCTTTGCTTGCTCCGCTGTTTATATTACAAGAGAATTCTTGGATTAATTATGTCAAAAGTTGCCATCCTACAAATGACTGAGCAGCGAGACCAAAGATCAATCATGTCTACTTCTGCTGCCTAGTGCAAATTGTTCGGGGACACGAGAAGCAAATAATACATTACACGCACACAAAGAAGACAACCAACGTTAAAATCTGTAGTACGAGCATTCAAGGGATAACCGCAAGGGAAAAACATCCTGTGCTTTTGTTTAGCACTGA
Organism: Biomphalaria pfeifferi; assembly: GCA_030265305.1. Lineage (NCBI taxonomy): Eukaryota > Metazoa > Mollusca > Gastropoda > Planorbidae > Biomphalaria > Biomphalaria pfeifferi. The sequence continues at coordinate 883,259 of JASAOG010000033.1, forward strand.
AAGAATGTCTTTGTTTTAGAAAATTAACACGCAAAATATTTTTAAAAATCATTAAAAAAAAAAAAAAGCTTATCTAAGGTAAAGAACTCCGCACTTACAACTATATATCTCTCAAGAAAGTAGAAGTTATTTCCCTTTTTCGATACTAAATAAAATAATTAATTATGAATAATTAATCAAGTCATTGGCCTTTTCTTAATTGATTTATGTTTTATTTGGAACAATAAATAATACGATACGATAATGGAGGTGGAAGAAATATCTTGAACAATTATTTACGAGGACAAAACCCAACATATTTAGCCATATATGTGAATACTGATGGATCAATTAATTTAAACAAAATAATTATTAGACAATAATTATTTGACTAATTAGTTAATTTTTTAAATTCATTCATGTGTTGTCTTTGCCAATGAATAATTGTTCAAAGTTTGTACTTGATCCGAAAATGGGTATGGGATAAATAAACTATTCAATCTTTTTACCAGACAGACAGAATGAGTTGAGTTTGTAAAAGCTTTCGGCCAACAAACATGATTAAAGCACAGAGAAACAACAAGCACTCAATTTCCGAAAAAATCTCTTCATGGGAAGCTGCAGCACCTTGTTCTGACTTTTGCGATAGAGCCATAGTCTGCCGCCTATTTGTTATTTTGATGGTTTTCATCTAAGAGAGAGGTACAAAAAATAAATTTAAAAAAAATAAAAATTTGTTCTTTTATTTGTTTTCATCTCAGATTCTACTTGTCTTTTGAAAACTCCTTCTGTCGTGAATATCTTTCTGAGAAATTCTTCAACCTGTTTCCTGACACTGACGTCATTCCTGTCGTCAGGGGCGGAGCTAATTACACAAAGTTGCTACCTAGCGGTTTTTACATCAACTCCAAAGACTTCCGAAGCCCGGAGCATCTTGGGAATTATCTTCACGAGCTGGCGCGCGACAGAGACAAATACTTGACTATGTTGAAGACGAAAACAAGGTTAGTGCTCACGCTAAATTCAGGGGGAAATAGTGGCACTCACCTTTGAGTGACCTAACCCTTTATGATAAATACAAGAGTAAATAAAGCTCTTTGTCTGTCACGTTTAGATCGAAGAAACTAGAAAAGCTATTGAAAAAAAAACATTTCTCCTTTCACCAACACCAAATGATTTCTGAAATCACTCTTCTGACATATTACATTTATTTCTCTTGCCAAAAGATTTAGAAATCACATTTTCAAGTGAAAAACAACCCCTAATTATTCTTTTAAAATGTACTTGTCGACCCACGGCGTAGCATATGTTACTCTGCAGGGCCGGCCTTAGGATAATGCAAACTATGCGATCGCAGTGGCCCCGCACTTTCAAAGGACCCGCGCTAATTCTAGGTGTGAATTATTAAATTAAACCATTTTATAACCTTTAACAGAATTCCCTCAGCCTCCTGATTTAGCAGGAGCTCCTTTAAATCTCCTGAAAGTGCAAAATATACGAAAATGTCCTGGAAATATCCGGAAATTATTAAAATCTTTTGAAAACTAAAAAAAAAATCTCCTAAAATACAGATATAAAAAAAAGGTTATTTGGGATGTCATTCAATACGGAAACGCCAAGAATTACTTGACGTCAACAATTCTCGGATATAGTTGAAACATTTGGTAATTTTTGCAATGAGGAAATAAAATTTTTATGATATACACTATGACTTCGCTACACGCAAGGCTCATAAATTAGTTCTGTGCGAAGTAAAGAATGAATAAAATGCAAAGACGAATTTATTTTCTTACAAACTCTTAAATTTCACTTATTATCCGTATCCCTACCAAAACTTGGCACCGCCAAATCCGTTTTACATAGGGCCCCACAACGGTTGATACCGGCCCTGCCCTGAATACAGAGTAGATAACTTGTTCTTTCCATGACTTCTTAGTCACAACGGTTAAGTCCGGCCCTGCTATTTTGTGACGGGTGAATACTACTTGTTCCCCCCCCCCTCTTTATCTTTGGTAGGCTAACTCTAGTCCGACTTTTAGAAATAAAAACTGTTTAGCCATGAAGAGAATTAGATATATAGATAACTTTAGACAAACAAAACATCCCCACGGTTTTAATATTCTTTTTCATAGGCGGATTCAGTGGAGCCGCCTATGAGTTTGTGTGATAACAAGCTCTCTTTATAGTCTTGTTATCTATAACTTGGTTGTTTTCTAACATTTTCTCATTGTGATCACACCCCATAGTGAGTGGCATAAGTGCCCCTCCTATCCCCCTCCTGACTCTACTTTAATGTATATGGAGTATGCGAATTGTTTCACTTAATAAATAGACCTGGCTTTTTTATTTACTTATTTTTTTTTAGTTAATCTTATTTTTTTTGTCAAATTTTTTTTTCATTTTGTTGAAATGACAATGTTTAAATCATCGCAACAATTAGATAACTAGAGGCTATGTTCAATACGCACACACTTCAAGCATCACAAGCAGAAATGTTTTGACGATATGATTATTATAACACATGTCTCTTTGACGTCTAGGTATGAAAAGTACCATCCAAACGACAAATTGTCATGTACTCTGTGTAAAGCGGTCCACACACAAACTCCACAACATAGTTATGAAGATGTCTACTCCTGGTTAACTCGACCTGACAACTGTTGGCCTCCAGACGATCTGGGATAGTTTGGATCGTTTCTTGTACTTCGCTTTTTTAAGGGGTCATTATTTTGTGAATGAAGTTTGTTTGGTTGTTTGTCGTATGAGTCTGAATTATTGTGTTTTAGAGTCAGTCACAAGATTGCCTTGTTTCTTGTTCATACATTTGTTGGTTGTTTGTTTTTTGTCTTACTTCTGGTCAGGTCTTGGTGGCCGAGTGGTAAAACGCTTGGTTTCCGAACTAAGATGTTTCGAGTTGGAATCCTGGTGAGGACAACCATTTGAACCATTTGGGATATATCGGACGCCCTTGAGTCCACCTAACTCAAATGGGTAACTGGCCTACTTTAGGTAAAGGTGGTTGGTCGTTGTGCTGGCCACATGTCATCCTTGTTAACCAGTCGGACAGAGAAACAAGATGAGTCCCCAAAGAATTGTTTGAAAAGGATACCATTAGTTTGCTTACTTACTTTACTTAGTACTGGTTATTGTAGGATAGTGAAAGTACTATTGGAACAAAACATGTTTGTACTTTTTAGTCATCATAAAAGAAAACACTACATTCCTAATGTGACTTCAACTGCTCTAGAGACTTTTCTGTCTTTTAAAAAAAATAATTATTTTTAATGTAACATTCAAAACCTAAACTAGTTTCTAGATCTAGAAATAATTCAAAACAAACTGAGAGTTATTCTACTTTCAGTCAGGGTGTTCCAAGGTTATTTGTCGTCACCGAGAAGTGCACAGAAATCCAATTCATAAAGCGCTGGTTCTGTGAGTGTGTGTGTGAGTGTGTCTGTGTGTGTGAGTCTGTGTTAATGTTGCTCGTGTTTAAATCTATGTTGTTATTGTTATAGTAGTAACGCTGAGGTAACAATTTCCATTTGTTTGGACCAATCAAAGTATCTTATCTTGCATTATCTTATGATTTTCACCAGAACAATACATCATCTAATCATTTCAACAATTATAAATGTGCTTTTAAAAGTAAAAACAAAGGTTAGCCCCCTTTAAATCAGTTGACTATCGCTACTCTTAAAGAAACACACAAACAAAAAACAAACAAGTATTCATTTAATGTACAAGCAACAGAATTTACAATGAATACTTGGGAAAACAATGAATTTTAGATAATATATGTATGAAGCGTAAACATACAAAATAAAAAAATAAAAACATTCCATAGTTTTGTTTTCTCTATGCAAAGTCAAAGCAGCAATATTACATCTCTATAAAGCGTCATTGTTATCGATGAAGAAAGGGAAATTCATCGAGATAGGAAGACACTTAAACAATAATAAAACATTTTACTTACAAACAGGAGATGATAAACACAAGACATCCAGACAACACAAAAAGAGAACATTTCATGACAAAATATCAGTCCTACATGACTGACGACGTTTCAAAAGGCGGACTAAAGAATAAAAGTTTTGGAATGTCAAAAGAAGAAAATAAAATACTTAGCTTATCTAAGGGGTAGAACTCCGTAGTTACAACCATATATCTCAATAATGAAGAGGTTATTTCTTTTTTTATATCAAACAATAAATATTGAACTACAAATAATTAATTAACTGATTATTTTCGCCAATGAATATTGTGCAAATGTCAAGTTTATCCGATAATGGGTGTGTTAAAAATCAGGCAGACTGACAGAGCTTTAAAAAAAAATAGTTTGATATAACTCTTAGTCGTTAACTTTCACTCTCTTGTAAACCAATTAAAGCAGATTTGGGAGACGTGAACTAATCTCTCAATGTTTCGAACTCGACTTACAGGTTGTGATTTTAGAAGCTTTACAGGCTACATCGTGATAGAGTAACGCACTGTTTGAGAACAGACATCGTTTTGGAAGAAAGTTTCTCTAGCGACCTCAAAGTTTTGACAGAATACTATTGAAAGCCTTCAAAGTCAACTTCTGGTGCCAGTTTCTAAATGTTATTTCTCTAGTGCTCTGAAAGGCTATATCTCTAGTGGGCTCACAGGTTATAACTCTAGTGAGCTGAAAGGTTATATCTCTAGTGGACTGACAGGTTATATCTCTAGTGGACTGACAGGTTATATCTCTAGTGGGCTCACAGGTTATATCTCTAGTCAGCCGAAAGGTTATATCTCTAGTGGACTGACAGGTTATATCTCTAGTGGGCTGACAGGTTATACCTCTAGTGGGCTGAAAGGTTATATCTCGTGGGCTGACTAGCTATATCTCTAGTGGGCTGAAAGGGTTATATATCTAGGCGTTGCATACGAACGAAAAGAAGAGTTTTCTTTTCATTACCTCCCAGACAATGTGTAAGTGTAAGGAAGAATTTTTTTTTTTACAATTTAGATTCTCTCTGACCATTTTTATGACATTTTGATCTCCATTCTAAAAGATATGTCGGCACTTCAGTCTGTCTGTGTGTCCGTCAGAACGTAAAGCAAGCCTTCCCTACAAATGTATTGTAAGATTTAAAAGAAGTCTGAATAGATCCTTGATATATCTCAAGGGTATGTCAGTCCATGTGAATGTTATTAGCAAGCGTGTCTCACCATTTTATTTGTGACTCTCCCGAGGGGTCTGAAGATGAATGTCCAGCTTTCTCAGCCAGGTGTTAATCTTTCTTCCTTTGGATAGGGCACAGATAATTTTTAAATCGTAATAAAAGGAGCACAGATCAAATTTAAAAAAAAAGGTGAAGACAAATTTGCATGAAAATACTTCGAAACATTCAAGGCACACCTATCACAGTTAAGTCTGTACCAGACTTCATCGTCTTTGGATGTCGTCCAGCTCAGGGGCCTGCATTTATTGGTCTTATTTTTATTTAAGAAACAAGACGCCAACAGAATGAATGGCGAACGGTAAATGCCTTTTGAGAAAAAATTCAAACACATTCAATATGAGAAAGACAGGTAGAATTGTGTCGGGGCTTATTTTTAACTTAGTTTGTTTCTCATAGGTTTTGAGGCGTGGCCCTCAGCTAATCAAATCAAATGCTGGCCTCAGGAGATCAATGGTTATACGTGTCATGTTATACACCATGTTCATCATGTCATAGGCGAAGCTTAGCATATTAATTGATGGGGTGATCGACTCAATCAATGGGCTAATCGAATCGAGAGCCGGGGAGACCCAGTCGAGTGCCGGCCTGACTTGGTCAAACAGAGGCGTTATCAAGTCATAAACTGGGCTCAAAGTGTCTAGCATTACACTAGCAAAGCGAAACACAGGCTTGAAGAAATCGAAAACTGGCACCAAGAGCCTTAACGCTGGCCTTAGAAAATCAAGAAATGGGTTGACAAGCCCAAACACCGGACTTACAAATTCAACAATGGGGCTTACAATCTCCAGCATTGGGTTTATTAAATCAAGCATTAATTCCATTTCAATAATATTTCAATATTATGATTCTCGAAATTAGCTGTAGGGGTGAAATAAGTGAATCAAAGCCGACATGAATGTATAAGTCAACCAGTGAGCTTGTGAAATCATTCTACTTCAGTTACAGAGTTCACAATTTCACTTTAATAGCATACGTCTGTTAAGGATGTGTTCGACTTGCTTAGACAAGAAAGAAAAGCACCTTTCATTTGCAATCATTAAGTTGATGAAGTCTATTTATTTATACCTTCAAAATGTGTCAGATTCTGTTGAATTGGATAAAGACACGCTGGTTTCTGTGTAGTCATTCAACTCAATGGAAGTTACTGTGTAAGCCAATTTAACTCGGAATCAAAGTGTTCCAGGTAGTGACAACAACCAGAGAGGTGTCCAAACTTTCGAGTGGAACGAGTGTGTCTGCGGCTTCAGTAAAACACTACGAGCAGCAGTTTCCAGAAGGCGGATAGGACAGGATATGACACGCAGGCCGTAGATTTGGCGTCACTGGACAACATTGACGTTTTTTCTTGCTTCTCAGTTGCAATATGAGTGATAGTTTCTTCTCAGTTGTAATATGAGTGATAGTTTCTTCTCAGTTGTAATATGAGTGATAGTTTCTTCTCAGTTATAATATGAGTGATAGTTTCTTCTCAGTTATTTTGGATGAAAGTCGCGGACGCTGTAATGTGAAGATAAATTCTATTAAACATTAAATGTGCATAAAAACAAACATTAACATTTTTTTAGGTAACTTTGGACGATGAATACGCGTCTGATGAAGTGAGAGTCAAGGACGAATTATGGTTTTCATTAAAATAAGATCAGCAATGTAATTTTCATAAATGAACTTACAGAGCACTAAGCCAGAAGAGAAACACGGGTGAGGCCTAAAAAATGATTAGATGGCTTCAAGGAGTGTGATCTGCAAGTCTTTCAAAGAAATAATGAAAACAACAGAAGACAGTGAGGCGTTTGAATAAGTTATAATTAATCACTCATCTAAAGTCTAACTCAAGTCTAAAGTCGTCTAAAGTCAAGTCTAATGTCAAGTCTTACTCAAGTCTAATTTCAAGTCTAATTTCAAGTCTAACTCAAGTCTAAAGTCGTCTAAAGTCAAGTCTAAAGTCAAGTCTTACTTAAGTCTAATGTCGTCTAATGTCAAGTCTATTGTCTAATTCATGTCTAACAAGTCGAACTCAAGTCTAAAGTCAAGTCTAAAGTCAAGTCTAAAGTCAAGTCTAAAGTCAAGTCTAATTCATGTCTAACAAGTCGAACTCAAGTCTAAAGTCAAGTCTATTTCATGTCTAACAAGTCGAACTCAAGTCTAAAGTCAAGTCTAATTCATGTCTAACAAGTCGAACTCAAGTCTAAAGTCAAGTCTTACAAAAAGTCAAGTCTAACAGGCTTAAAAATAGAATGAAATAGTAAACAAATCTTCTTGAACATTTTTAAAAACATTTTTTTTAAATCTATCTTGACCTAATGTCTCCATCTAAACACTTACATCAGTTTCTTTCTGTAAAACACAAACAAGGAACTGTAGAATGAAGCCAAAACTCAAAGCACATCGAGATCTATTCCAAGCATAGTTTGGTATTTCCTGTTTTTTTCCATCTGTAATCGCAATGTGCGCATAAGTTCTACTCGCAAGAATCACATTTTTTTAGTGTGTTTCAAAAGCTACGCTGAGGTCAAGGTAAACTTTTTAAATCAGAACTGTTACTGTTAGGGGTCCGGAAAATTAGATGTAGTAGAACCATAATCTTCAAATACAAATCTTTTTTTTAAAGTAACGTCTGTATTAAATAAGATAAGATAAGACTACAAAAACATAATCTAATAAAATACTTAGAAAGACACAAATATAAAGGCTCATTCCTCGTTGCATATGCTAGGACAAAGTTGTACTAATGCTCCTTCTTTCCAAGTGTTATTAGAGCATGTAGTTGCCTAAGCCAGCCAGGGAAACCAGTGACTTGGCAGTATTTAAATTATTGGTTAACATGCATGACTAGATGCATGAGGCGTAGGACGTAATCATCTTCTTTCCTGAAGTAACGTTTGTATTATATACAATAAGTCGTTTTACATGTACAAGGGGGAGGGGACTGCGGGGAAACAACTATTTGCCCATTTGTTTAGGTCCCTGTAGAGCACGAAGAGCAAGAAGTAAAATATTGTTATAACCTTGCCATGCACACCGCCATCCAAGATGGTGCAGAAAGAAGGTGCGCACTATCAGTGACTAAACAGGAAGGATGTTGACATGGGAGAGAGAGAGCGATTTCCGCCCAAGTGAGAGCTGATGTAAAGATGCTGTGCTCAAGACATGTTGTTCTACATGTATTTGTGATGTCCTGTAAATAAACATCTATGTCTCCTTGAGTTTGCCTCCCTTCATTTATTACAATATTGAAGTGGTGATGTTTGAGTGATCTAAGAATAAAATTTATATCTGTAAATAAAATTATGTGTTATCAATTCAATCTATATTCGTCAAGTATCTTTATTAATAGATACTAGTGACAAGCCAGGTGCCTTAATAGTCATATAATACACATAGGTCGAAGGACGCAGGATTCAAAATATTTCATTTCAATCATAGTTTATCAAGACTTCCATTATTCTGTACAAGGCTCATAGATATATGCAGTTAATCAAGGAAACTAAACTGATTGATACATTTACCTGTAGATAATTACAATATGGAATGTTATCATTGTGCGATGTTAACAAATCCCATAATTATAAACTCTGTTTAGACAATTGTTAGAGCTAAATATGTGTAGCCTACATATACAGGAATTAAAGATGAAGCATTTTATCTTGTAAGCAAAGCTTAAAATAAAGGCCAGGCCTAGGATAGTATTTACATATGAAGCCCATGACTATTGACAATCCAAGTGTAGGCTACTCAAATCTCTATTTTCGTTACACTTTGGATCTCTTAATTAGCATTTTGCAGACAACAAAACAACAAAACGCACATACATGCTATTTAACTTTGGTAAGCATATTTATTATGACAAGTATATGACATCAATGACAATATGATCATGAAATCAAAATGAGAATGGATATTTTAGGCAATAAAAAAAAAAGTCAGTTATTTTGGTTGTGTTTTGAATTGGTTAAAACAATATGTAAGTAAATTAATTGATGCGAAGCATTTGAACGAAATTTTTATTTTTCTATTGTATCTTTTCCAATAAATCCCCTGAAGACTGGAGGCCTCATAATACCAAAAGCTTCCCATGGCCTCATAATACCAAGAGCTTCCCATAGTCTCAGTACTCTGCACTGACGTAAAATGACCATAACATATGTATCAACAACATGACCTAAAAGTACATCCCTTCCACCGTACAAATGCCATACACACAGACATCCTTAGAGCTAATTAGTGGACAAGTCGTCTGGAGGCCAACAGTTTCCGGGTCGTGTCAACCAGGAGTAAACGTCATCAAACACGTGACGTGGTGAGCGTGTGTGGGCAGCTTGACACAGTTCACAGCCTGCATTGTGTTGAGGGAATATCTTATCATACCTGAAGAGAAACAAAAGTAGACTTCAGTTTGAAGTGTATAGATAAACTGTTAATACAACAATTTTTTATTTTTTTTTTGTAATTCTTCAAAATTGCAAGTAATCTCTCCAGTGTGCTTTGAAATTAAATGTTTTCTGATGCAGTCAAGCTAATTTCTTCATAAGACGGTGCGCATCACTCTTTACTGAATACCATAGACTATATACATATGCCGAATACAAAGAAACATAGGAGTCGAGTGCGGGAATACCCGCTAGAAGCGCGTTCATAATAGCCTAATTTAATTTTAAGATAATATTTTGAAAAATTATAACGGTCAGTCCAGAAGTGTACTGTTCGACCAGTAAGCTAGATTTTTTTTCCAAAGATATACATCAGTTGTTCAATATCTAAGAAAATCGTTAGAGCCGCTTTTGAGATCATTGTCAGGTTCTACCATCAAGGTTCCATGTAGTTCTGACTTGAATAGAGGTATTGTAAAAATATATACTCAAACAATCAACAATAAAACAAGTAAAATATTTTTGAAAAAAATTTTTTAAAGATAATTCCTCCGTTTTGAATCTGATGACTGATTTATAGGAGCGATTATTTTACTTGATATTTAATAAATGATAAATTTAAACAAATGGAACAAAGGGAAAGAATCAGATTTCAACATTTTAGTAAACTAGGCGCACGGCATTTTTATACCTGACATTTTTTTGTCCCTGACATTTGTTGTCCTTGACATTTGTTGTCTTTGACATTAATTGTCCCTGACATTTGTTGTCCTTGACATTTTGTAACTACGATTTATTGTACGTAACATTTGTGTACTTGATACTTGTTATGGTTGACATTTGCTGTAACACATAGCACAAGTCATCACTCATGCACTCAATGATTTCAATCGACTGTTGTTTAATGAATTGAGATCTTCTGATTGGCTGTTGTTTAGCTATTCCCTGAAAAGATAAAAGTTTCTACTGAACAGGAACATTTAACACCTATACTTACTCATCTTTCTTCTGCAGCATCTTCAGGTATTGGGTTTTATTACGAGACAGTTCCTGCAGGTACCTGCCGAGCTCTTCCGGCGAAGTAAAGTCCTTAGCGTTGATGTAAGTGTCCGGGGACGACAGGCGCTCATACATGGCTCCGCCCCTGACCACGGGAATGACGTTTATATCTGGAAACACGTTGAAGAATTTCTCCGTGACATAATCTCTACAAAACGAGTTTTCGAAGGACAAATAGAATCTGAAATAGAACCACATTTGTTTTGATATAAATAGTACATTGCAAATAATTATAATAATTAAGAAAAAAAAGTACCTTTTTCAGATCTTACTATTAATAGGACAGATGATGTAAAGGTAATCTGTTTCTGTGGTCACGGTTAACGAGGGTGTCATGTGGCCAACACAAGAGCTGGGCGGACTCAGAGGGGTCCTAAAGATACCACTATTAAAAATCTCAGTTTTCTCCTAAATTTCAGCCCATGACCCCTCAGATCGGAAGCCAAGCACTTTACCACTCGGCCATTTAAGACTGCATTTTAAATGTTTAACTAATACAGTGTTACCCAAACTTTTTCTTATCTTATCTTATATTATACAGACGTTACTTAAAATAACAAGATGATTGCGTCCTACTCGTCAGGCATCTAGTCATGCATGTTAACCAATGACTTAAATTCTGCCAAGTCACTACTTTTCCTGGCTGGCTCAGGCAACCCATTCCGTGCTCTAATAGCACTAGGGAAGAAGGAGCATTTGTACACATTTGTCCTAGCATATGGAACAAGGAATGTGTTATTATCTTTGTGTCTTTCTGAGTTTTTTATTCGATTTTTGTTAATTGAACGGAACAATTCGCACATACTGAGTATTTAGTAGAACACTTTGTTTATTTTTTACGAGATTAATTCACGTGGTGGTCAACTAGTTAATTATTCCAGTAATTCGCGGAAAACTTATTCAGTCCTCGCGGAACACTACCAATTATACATAAAACACTAACCATAATCTTCAAATACAAAAACAAAATTTAATAAATTACTCAGAAAGACACAAAGATAAAGGCACATTCCTCGTCCCATATGCTAGGAAAAATCTGTACAATCCTTTTTTCTTCCCTAGCGTTATTAGAGCATGGAATGGGTTGCCTGAGCTAGCCAGGAAAACCAGTGACTTGGCAGAACTTAGCTCATTGGTTAATATGCATGACTAAATGCATGGCGCTTAGGACGTAATCATCTTCTTTTTTCAAGTGACGAATAGAAGACATTTACATGAGAAGAGAAGACACTTACTTGAGAAGAGAAGACACTTACTTGAGAAGAGAAGACACTTACTTGAGAAGAGAAGACACTTACTTGTACTCTTCTGACAGTTTGTGTAGACATTCATCCCGAGATCCTCCCATATCAAAACCTCCAGACCCACAGCTGAAGTTCCCACACCCACCATAAACGTGGACCTGGACAAACGTGGACATTTTGTGGACATAGTCCTCCCTGCTTGAGCTGGTGCTACACTTACTGACAAACCATGCCACGTCATATTTCTTGCGATGGTAGATCTGTTCTGAAATCAGGGCAACCAACATTGCAAGTTATAAAAACATAAGTCCTTAATTAGGGCAATGACCATTGTATGCTATAAAAACAGTCAAACTAGCTATTGAAATAAAAAAGATTATAAGCGAAAACTGACCATAATCTTTCTGTGGACGTTTGCGTGGAATAAGAAGTCCATAAATGCTCAAGAAAGTTGAATCGCTGAAGTAGGTCCTGGTCCAGTTGAATTGACCATGATAAGAAGATTGGTTCAAGTATTGCATCCTCCTATCTGTGATCGGTTCTCTCGTGTACAGGAGCCAACTAAAAATTCATTGAATAAATATCTGGTCATTTTTTTAATATGAGTTTATGACGTGAATCAAGATTTAATTATATAAAAAAAAAAGATTGCAAAGACAGTTTTTTGTTATAACACAAACTCAGAGGCGGCCGGTGTCGGATCCCATTCGGATCCGCCTATTTGCAAGGAATATTCAAGACTTGATTTTATTTTGATTGTCTAAAATAATAATGTTTCAAAGATTCATTTGCCGTTTTAAAAACAAATGTTGTTTTTTTTCTGTTTTACATGTTTCGGATGTTCCTTCAAAGTTAAAGATAATTAACTTCCTTGTTCAAACCTCCCGCTGGACGACGGGGGATGGCAGCGAGCAGTTTATGAACCGGGACCGTCGAGATAATCAGTCCAGGACGCTAACCGCACAACCATGCATTGCTGTTAACTTAATAACAAACTGGTTACAAACTAATAGACTTTTATTGATAAAGAGATATATTACACATTACGGCATGACATCTACCGGTTATGTACAATATGTCAGCTGACCGACTTTAGATAATCTTTCAGCATTGATTTGTAAAAAAAAAAAAAAAAACAGATATCGTGCTTGTACTTCGATGTTACAACACAGTTAACTCAAGCTATGGGCATTTTCATTTGAATGAAACTAGAATGAGGATGTATATCTACCTAAACTAAACTTATTAAGATCTATATCAACTAGATCTAAATCTAAAATATAAATTTGGAATAATTTAGATTAGATTCATGCAAATAAAAGCCTAGATAAACTGTCAATTCACTGAATGCAACATTAAATTAAAAAATAGTAGATTAGTTTTAGTATATTATAACATTGCATTATCGATCTAGACGTTCGGAAATCAAAATCTACACTTTAAGTCTAGAAATTGAAATTCTATAATCTTGATCTAGTCTATATCATTCTAAACTAGATCTAGAAATTCTAGATCTAGAATCTACAATTATTTTATTTAGAATATAAATATAGATCTAGATACACTGTAAAAAATCTTGATCTAGTTTTAAAAATCTTAGATTAGATCTAAATCTAGCTATTATGTATTTTTCAAATAACGAGGTTTAAGAAACATTACTATAATAATATTAATAATAATAATAAGGCTTGTCTTCGAGTCCGAAGATTAGTGAGCAGTATTTCCCGTGGCTGCGCAGCCCCAGCTGTGACCTACATATTTTGCCACATCCAGGGCAGCATAACTAGAACAAAAAAATGTCTTTATTAACACGAGAGATTTAACGAGGGTTTATAGACATTGGTGCACTGAGTTCTAATAGATTTCATTCATTTCATTCATGTATGTATTTTACTATTTATATATTAGGATTAAAGCCGCATAACATTTTTGTGCGTTTTATCTGTTGGTCTGTCTGTCCGTCATGTAAATATAAAAATACAACAACTAAAAGCTATTAAAAATTTGATTAACCTTTAACTTTCCTTCTGAAACATAGCAATAGTTTTAAGTATCTATAATAGATTGTTCCGGATGTTTGTATATAGTGAGAGAAAAAGAGAATTCTAGATAAATCTATTACCGTTAATTTAATTTTTGTGATGGTCTCGTATGAAAATTAGATTAACATAGCCTTGTGGAAATATTTTCATTCCATACTTTGTTGTTTGGAAGTTGTTTTCCTTAAAAATCAGAGCATAATATTAATATTAACGTTAATTAGATTTTGCAACGTTTAGCTAGAAAATGAAATGTAATGTACGACAGAATTGCGATTGTATATAAATAGAGGTAAATTTTTTTCATAACAATTCAGAATAACAGATTTTCGTAAATGATATGAAGATTATTTGTTTTATTTATTAGAAGAGGTATTTCAAACAGTTATTTGGCGTTAGTAGATTTTTCATTAAAAATTCGAAATAATTTAGGTGACGATTTGTAAGACAATTAAAGTAATGTTGATCGATTTCCATTTCAAAACCAAATCTGGAACATTCTTAACCGATAAAAAATTGGTTGTAATATTTCGGCAAGAAAATTAAATGTAAAATAAGTCCAAAAAATTATTTTCAATAATCGTTTCTAGTAAATTACTTTCTTATTTTAAAATCCTGAATAACCTATTGTCGAATTTTTTTTTAAAACGTTATTTGAAATAAATTTGTTTTTAGATGAAAATACGGAACAATTTGAAATCGATAATTAAATTATAGTGACGTTTTTTCCAAGAATCTAAGTAAAATATATATTTAAGTCAATTATACGATTTCAAACATTCATTTGACATAATTTATTTTTTATAAATCAATATCCGGAACAACTTAATAGTTAATGAAATATAAGTCAGTATAGAGATTTTCATTTAGCATTCATATTCTATTTACTTTAAAAAACCGGAAAACATCTGATTGTTCATATGTTTTTGCTACTTTTACGCACGGAATTTAAATGTAATGTAAGTTAGAAGAGCAAACAAACATTCGTTGGCATTTTTTTGTTTTTCACAAAAACATCCGGAACAATTTATTATAGAAACTTAAATGTATTGTGATGTTTTGGAAGGAACATTAAAGGTTAACTAAAATTTAATTAGTTTTTAGTGTTGTTTTTTATCTTTACGTGACGGACAGACCAACCAACAGACAAAACGAACAATAATAAGCGGCTTTTATAATGATTGGGGCACTAAACGAAAGAATGATAGAAATCAGATTATTTATAAATTTTTGGGGGAACGAAAGTCGCTAATTAAATATTAATTAATTAATATTCCATTTTAAAAAATGTACATGATATTTACAAAGTGTATTCTTAGCCTTTGTAGACAAACGCAATTTTTCTTTATATAGCATCATAGTAGCTAGTTGACCAGAAAAACACTTTTAAACCTTTTTAAACCTGTGCTGTTTTACAATGAGTACATACAAAATAGAATTACAATTTTGATGTTTAGAGACTAAACTACCACACGCGTTGTAAGGATTAAGTAATATTAATATTTGATGTGAACATTTCTTGTACATTTTATAAATGTATTTAACTTAGTGATATTGAAAATACAAAAAAAATATGTCTTGCTTTGTTAATATAATGTAACATTATCTCCCTTACATTTATGTATTGTTTTAGAATAGGCTATTTTTATGAAAAAAATCGCTTGCATAATTAATTTTATAAATTAAATGATTTGCTTTTAGAAAGCAAAAAATAGCCGTCGCACCTAAACTTTGCAAGCCGCATCGCATGGTGGAATAATATTTTTTCATTTCTCTTCTAGTTTTTGAGATCTGAATGTGGCAGACGGACATTTTTCAAAAACCTAACATCGTCTTTTTCCCTTACGGGGCCGCTAAAAAAAACAAACAACTTTTCTGTTCAACGCAATCAATACTTACCTTGTTAGATCTAGACCTTTAAACATGGCATGTAACAGATTAATAGCAGCTCTAAGGTATCAAGGTTTTTGAGAGAACACGCTGGAGAAAAATGGTTAAAAATAGATCAGCTCCAAGGAGGATTCAAAGAAGGATTCAAAGAAGCGACTTGACAATCTAGGTCCAGTGATATCTGGACTCGCATTGCTCAGGGATTGTGACCCCTCTCAGTGTGCTTTCACAGTCCTCCACACTCATCCCCATGAACAATTCTATATTATAGATCTTGTATTTTTTATTTACAAAGCTTATATCAACTCACTCTGTCTACCAGTCTGGTCTGGTAAAAAGGGTGACCAGACACCTCATCATAAGAGACATTTCATCATTGCAACATTTTATCATTATAGCAACTCATCATTTAGGGTTAGGATTAGGGTTAAGGTTAGGGTTAACTTGCTCAGTATGTTAATTACTTAATTACACCTACATGTATTTATGTTTGCAAAATGCACTTTATGCAATGATGAAATGTTATGGGGATGAAATGTTGCAATGATGAAATGTCTCGTAGGATGAGATGTCAGGGAACCGGTTAAAAGTTAGTACGTTATTACTCCCATACCCATTCTCTAATCAGGTTGAAACTTTATACAATTACTTATTGTAACTGACAAAACAAAACAATAATTACAATACAAATTTTTTCGAACTAAATTACTAAATAAAAACATTATGAGCTTTACTATCACGCGATAATTTTTCTATTGACTTCTAACTTCTAAATAATTGTCATTTTACCTTGAACTATCGAGCGGAGAGAAGTTGAGGTAGGCCTTTAGTTCAAGCCAATTAATTTGGTGCGTTTTCGTGTGGCAAGTACTGCCTAATTATGTTATGCCTAATTATGTTATGCCTTATTATGTTATGCCTTATTATGTTATGCCTTATTATGTTATGCCTTATTATGTTATGCCTTATTATGTTATGCCTTATTATGTTATGTCTTATTATGTTATGCCTTATTATGTGACATAAGAAGCTACTCTGCACAAGTGATACGTGATCCATATCTAAAACAAGAATTTTGACATTTGACTGCAGGCTAACCAAAGACAAATGTAATACACTTGCCAATGTGTATGCTTTGAAACCGATAGTCCCAAATATGGATTGCCTAACATAGAAACCATTTTGATCCTTTTATTTAGCTCACATGGAAACAATTTTGGTATTCTGCTGAACGTTTCTGTAATTTTGCCTATCGAATTGTAAATCATGTAAAGTTATACAAAGCCTAAACTTCTTACATTTGTCCAATAGGACGTTTTGGTAAAATCAAGTCCTTCATATTAACTGCGTTGAACATCACAATATCCGCTTCCTGTGGGTTTGTGGTCATAGCGCATGCGTCAAACTCACACTTCTTGAACTTGAGTCTGTGTGCGCAGTTTGGCTTGGGGTTAAAGTCCATGATCTTCATCACTCGGCTCTGGGAGATCTTGGATCTAGATGAGTCTGAAGCTTTGGTTAGAGCATTGGAGAAGATAAGATCATCTCTGTAAGATATTGAACAAATTACTAAAAAGAAATCTAATTTTGAATTCTAAAATTGTGTAAAATTGAGATAAAATTGTGTATCGCAGTCTTTACCAATTATGTTTAAAATGAAACTCAGATTAATTTAGAACAATATCAAATGTGTGGCATCAAAAAGTATAGGGCGACATTGGTTGAAAGAAGGGCTCTACAAGTCAACAAGAATTTGGATTTAGATGAGAAGGCGAAACTTTCTTGTACGAATCGGCCCCAAAAAAATATCATTTAGGGCCTATATAGATCTCTAAGGTCTGTTCATGTTACCTAAACAAAGACTCACTAGATCTGTCCGTCTGTCTTATACAAATATTGAACACATTATTTCTCCCACTTCCCATTCTCGAAGTGAAAACTTTACACAATTGTTCACTATTCCTAACAAAACATGAATCAATCGAAACACAAACTCAGAATCGGCCCCCGAAGTGGTCCACCCAGGCAGGTAAAAAGGCAGGTTTCAATATTTTCAGGAAGAATATCAGATTGAAATTCTATCAAATGCAAATGAAAGAGAAAAATGGAGAAAGAAGGTTTACAGATCTTTTATGGTACCCCAACGATCCAGCAGACCAAGGGAAAGTGAAGGTGAAGTTAGATATGAACCTGGCCTAACTGATTTCATATAATGATTATCTAATTGATCCAATTGTTTTGTATAGGGTCAATCTCTTATTCAAAGCCTCATTAAAAAAAAAACATTTCGTAAAAAAATAAATCATTAGTTTAATTTAGTATGGTTAGGGTTAGGGTTAGGGTTCACGTGATAATATGAAAAACTACTTATTAATTGTTGTTTTAAATTATGTACCATATGCATATTAAATAGATTTTTTCTCTTTGAAAATAACAGTAACCATTTTTTTTAAATGTAGTAGTTTGTATGGCAAAACTTACTTAACTTAGCAATACATTGAAAAAATATTTTTTTGAAGTCAAACCGTTTGCATGAATGTGTTAAACATATGGTAAATAGATATCACCCTTACTAAATAGCCTCCTGTGTTTGTTACTATTAATAGTTGTAAAAAAGGATGTATTTGCATGAAAAAACTGCTTACATAGTTGATTTTAAAATCAAATTTTTCACTTTCAGAAAAAAAGTAGCCGTTTCATCAGAACTTTCAAAGGTCTAAAATATCATGATGTCGAATTTTCAATTTCTTTTCTAGTTTACAAGATCTAAACGGAACGGACGGACTAACAGACATTCCGCACAAAACTTATTGCGTCTTTTCCCCTTTCGGGGGCCGCTAAAATCAGCCAATTAATTAATGGCAATTAATTTTGTTGATATAAAAAAGAGTTACATATCTTACAATATTGAGATAAATGTCTGTAAATGTTGAGTTCTTCCCTTTACTTACTTCGGGCATTGTACCACAGCAATTTTAGCATGCACTTGTGAGGCCCTTATTATAGAAATTCAGTCTTGACCCGGAATTCTAAAAAACTATCGCCCGGTATCAAATCTTCCCTTCCTGTCAAAGCTTCTGGAGCACATAGTGTTAGCACAGTACTGCTTCTTGGAAGAATTTCAATCTGCATATAGGAAGTGCTGTAGCACAGAGACAGCAGTGGTCAGAGTACTAAACGACTTACTTCACAATTCCGACATAGGCCACATATCAATTCTTTCCAGCTTGGACTTGTCCGCAGCCTTTGATACGCTAGACTATGATATTATGATGGCCAGATTCTCTGCCACTTTTGGTTTAGCCGAAATCGTCCTAAAGTGACTTGGATCCTAGCTGACTGAACGCACCAAAGTGTCGTTGTTAACGGGACAGAATCAACAAGCTTACTCTTGAAGTACGGAGTACCCCTAGGATCAGTTCTAGGCCCAGTACTGTTCACTATGTACACATATCCGCTCAGTGGTGTCATACGGCCAACCGGCATCTTATACCATTTCTTTGCCGATGACTCACAGTTATACGATTCCTCAGTACCCTCAGAGGTGTCGCATCTGGCAGAGAAAATCAGTGATACCGTTGCAAGGGTGAGCGATTGCATGGTTGAGAATGAGCTCAAGATGAACGAAGACAAGACAGAAATAATTAAGATTGGCATTCGGAACAACGTCTCAAAAGTTGAAAACACAGATTCTCTTTTTATCACGAACTGCCAGGTTCCTTATGTCCATGTAGTGAGGAATCTTGGAGTTTTCTTCGACTCAACACTATCTTTCGACCCACACGTGTCAGCTCTGCAAAGGTCTTTATCTGCAACTGCGCAGATTAGGCCAGATTCAACCATATTTAACAAAGGAGTCAACAAAAACGCTAGCTGTGGTATTCATACTCTCCCGCCTTGACTACTGCAACGCCGTGCTAGCAGGTATACCTGATGACAAATAGCCAAGCTGCAACGTATTCGGAACAATGCCGCACGAATAGTCCTTAGAAAAACAAGACAAGATTCTGCTGCTACTCTCTTGCGCACGCTCCATTGGCTTCCCGTGAAAGTGAGAATCGATTACAAGGTCGCCACACTTTGTCATCTGTGTATATATAACAATGAGATGCCCTTGTACCTTAGCGAACTGATTACTCCATATGTCCCTCTCAGATAGCCTGGCCCTCAACGGACTCAACACTTTTAGTGGTGCCACGTTTGTCCCTTAAAAGCTACGGTCTGCGGGCTTTATCAGTGCACGGACCAAAGGTTTGGAACTCATTCCCCATTGGACCTCATTTACAAATCGTAAACAAACAACATTTAGCCACGTGATTCTCTATCTCTTCTATACAAATTACGAGATAATTTTTAATACACAATGGCTATCATGTTGCAGATTTTTTCGTTGTTTAATCAATATTATCACGTGACTAAATGTTGTTTCTTTACGATTGGTGAATGAGGTCCATTGATCTCAGACAGACAACATGCTACATCACTTTAAAGAAGAACATTAAGACCTATCTGTTTAAAACTTTTTTAGATTAACTGTCATTTTAGCTGTCGTAGTTGTGTTTATAATGTTATCACAGCGCCTGCATTTTGTTTCTTAACAGCCCTTTATGAATAAAATTATTATTATTATTATTACATAAGCATATTTTTTAAAAGACTTTACATATTTTGCTTGCTATCTTCCTACACTTACATGGTTACAATGACATTGAGCATTAGGATTGTATTGGTAGCATGGGCGTAGCCAGGGGAATTGGGGTTAAACCCCCCCCCCCGAAATGAATTCCCCCCCCCCCCTGCGGTGAGGGGGTGGGATTTTGTGACTGATTTTTGCTTTGATTTTGTTTATTTTAGGAGAGATTTTAATACTAAACCATCGCGCAGCCAATGGGGTTTTGAGTTTTAACCCCATACAAGGAAGTATTGCAGTTAAATTACCCTCTTCTATAAAACAATAGAATAAAATTATGCAAGCGACAATACCCTAATTCCAAGAGCATAGCTAAGAAAGATTTTGATTTAAAAAACTCCCTCCGAAATTTACGATAAATCCCCTCAATATAAGACTATCAATACATCAGTCACCAGATTCTATGATCGTAGCCAGGAGGGGTTTTGTGTTTCAATCCCCTTCCTCCAGAGGGTTTGCAGCTAAAAACCACCTCTTCAATATAAAAAAAGCAAATTACACACTCAAAATTCTTTGAGCGTAGTCAAAAGGGTTTTGAGTTATAACCCCTTTCAGCGGGATTTGATGCTAAAAATACATCTTTAATATAAAAACAAGATTACAAAGACAGTTCAGAGGCGGCCCCCATCGAATTCACCAATGGACGAGAAATATATTCAAACCATATTCTTGTTTTAATTGTTTATAGAAATTTTAAAAATTTGGCGTTATTTTTCTCTTAAAGAGGGCTTTTTTAGTTTAAAACCTCTCCAGATGGTTTTGAGTTTAAAATTCCCCTACAGAGAGTTTTGAGGTTGAAAACCTCTCTCTTTAATATTATTCTAAAGCGAGCTACAGTCACCAAATTCTATGAGCGTAGCTAAGGGGGTTTTGATTTAAAAAAAAAACAAACTCCATAGATTATTTTGTTCAATCCCGCCAACAAATTATTTTGACGATAAAACTTCCCTTTTCGATATAAAATCTAAAGAAAACTACAGTAACTTAATTCCAAGAGCGTAGCCATGAGAGGTTACAAATTTCTACCAGTGGCTGGGCTCCATTATTAAAGTGCAGTGAAAAGTCATTTGCCGAAATTGAAAAAGACTAAATGTGGCTCAACAAAGATGGCTAAGACAGATTTTAGGAGTCAGTTATAGAGATAGGGTTTCAAGCAAGGAAATCCAATGCCAAACTGGAACTTAGTAAGATTGTGAGAGAGCGTCGCATGAGGTTTGCGGGACATGGGACAAAATGAATCAAGCATAAGAAGAGTTGCGATGTTATCCTAGTACAACTTGGCGCCACACTTTCATGGATGTCCTCAGAGCAGGTGGGAAGAGGCTTCAGACAGTACCAGTGACAGATTTTTGTGGAAGCAGCTTGCCGCCCACTGCGCCGAACGGCACCTCAGGATCTAAGTCAGTAAGAATAGCAGATTAGGTTTTTGAAATAAAACTTTTTAATAGCAGGATAATGCACTGTAGATACCTCGGAATATGCATTTTTTTGGCTTTCAATACTGGAAATAGTGCTTGGAAGTGGGGGAGTCTACAATTTTTCAATTAATTCCAGGAAGATCCTATTCTATTAATAATAATAATAATAATAATCTTTATTGTTCGTGAGGAAATTTGTCTTACAATTTGTGCATTACACCAAACAAAACATTGTAACTATTTTTTTTTTAATTTACATTCATACCGAACTCACTCATAATTTACATGGGAAAAAGTTTATCACAAATTGTTTCTATTTAATGATTTGATTGCCAGGGGAACAAAAGAGTGTTAGTGTCTGTTAATCTTTGCTATCGGTGTCTTGTATCTCTTTTTGTGATGGTAAAATCACAAAAACGTGACCCTTTTTTTTTATTTCTAGAATCTTTTTAGCTTTTTTTGTGGATGTTTCCCTCAAACAGCTGCTCCAAATGTGGTTTGTTTTTTTGCCAATGACTTTACCAGCAGCATTTAGGATTTGGAATTTATTTTTATTTCTAATGCTCAGATTGCCATACCAGGCAGTCATTATAAACTTAAAATATTGCATATGTTAGCGTGATAAAACATAGCCAAGGCCTTTTCACTAACATTAAACGAGGACAGTTTTCTCACTAATCGTAATCTTTGCTGCCCTTTTTTTGCTGATATAATCAGTATTTGCAGTAAAATTTAGTTTATTGTCTAGGATAGTACCAAGTTATTTAAAAGTTTGCACTATTTCAATAGTGCTCTCCAGCTAAAGAAACAATATCAGTTTCTTCTTTTTTCTACGAAGATCAATTATCATTTCTTAGGGGTTTTTTTACATTTAATAATAAAAATTATCTTACAGTATTTTTCAATGTGTTCTATTTCTCTGAAATACTCATAGAATAGCAGCAGCATCAGAGAATTATGTGAAGGAGCAACAAGAACTATCGGATTCAAAATCATTGTACAAAATGAACCACAATGGCGATGTCACTGCCCCCTGGGGTGCCCCTGTGTTAACTATGCATGCATTTGATATTATATTGTTTACCCTAACCTTCTGAGGTCTTTGTGGCAAAAATTCATTAGCCCATAGTATTATATATGGACTAATCTTCAACGCTTTTATTTTTTCAATAAGTAAATGAAGTTGTATAGCATTAAAAGCGAATGAGAAATCAATAAAGAACAATCTTACATAAGTGTTAGGTAAGTCCAGATGTTTGTAGACACAATTTAAAATATTTAGGATGGCATCGTCTACACCTTTACCATTTTGGTAAGCAGATTGTAAAGGGTCCAACTTACTACAAAGATCATTCAGGAAAAAAATTTTAACCAGTTTTTCTAAACATTTAGACACAATGGAAGTAAATAAACGTCTTCCGAAAGAACGAAGGGTCAAAATGTAAAAAAGATTTATTATGTACACACACACACACATATATATATATAGAGAGAGAGAGAGAGAGAGAAAAAAAACAATCTCCCATCCGAAAAAAAAAAATCCTGGCTACGCCTATGATTGGTAGACTTCTCTAAATGTTCGTCGATTTATCTCTCGAGTAAACTATATGAAAATGTCCCAAACATTGATATAGAACCGGAACTTACTTGGTATCTTGTGTCTTATCTGTGCCATTCTGTGCATGTCTAACTTGGTCAGATGGTCTCAGAAATGGAACAAACCCAAGAAAATAATGAATTACGAAGACGACAAATAGAATGTGTAGAGTTCTGACGAGACTGCGTCTAAATAGCAGTGTTGGAAACATCTCCAAACACTTTGCTAACTCTAAATGTTTTTAGAAGATGGTTATCTCACATTTCGATAACAAAGCTTACCAACTCTCAGCGAAAATAGTTTTACTCATACTTAAAAACATCACAAGCTGGTTCAATATGTTTTAGCTTAATAATCAACAATAAACACATTGGGCTTCAACATTAACTTGATAACACAAGAGGGTAGTTTTCTTTGAACTCAATGTACAAAACATCAATAAGTTACCTTTGGTGCGTGTTCCCGAATGTCTTGCTAGATTTTTTAGGGCTTCACTGGGTCGATTTTTATGTGGATACAATGCATATAATAGTGGGGCACCTATTTCTAGCAATTGGTAATAAATTAATTTTACTTTCGTGGCGTGGAATCTAATAAAGAGGAAAGGTTATTAACAAGGATACTACGGTAGCGTGTGGTGCAGACGAATCCAAAAATATGTAAAATCATTACTGACTAATATTGATATTAAAGTTTCATCTTGTAGAGTCCATCACCTTAATAAATCTGCCTGATACATTTTGTAATAGTTTTAAACCCATCAACTTTGAAGTTATCAGCATTTCTTCTAGGTTTAACGATTAAACGGTTAAAACCTATCTCTATGATACAGAGAAGTGGTACTAGAGACATATGTATGATAGAGATAAGTGATACTAGAGACATATATCTATTATAGAGAGAATACTAGAGACATATCTCTATGATAGAGAGAAGTGATACTAGACACATATCTCTATGATACAGAGAAGTGATACTACAGACATATCTCTATGATAGAAAGAAGTGATACTAGAGACATATATCTATGATAGAAAGTAGTGATACTAGAGACATATCTCTATGATTGAGAGAAGTGATACTAGAGACATGATAGAAAGAAGTGATACTAGAGACATATCTCTATGGTAGAGAGAATGATACTAGAGACATATATCTATGATTGAGAGAAGTGATACTAGAGACATATATCTATGATAGAAAGAAGTGATACTAGAGACATATATCTATGATGGAGAAGTGATACTAGAGACATATCTCTATGATAGAAAGAAGTGATACTAGAGACATATCTCTATGATTGAGAGAAGTGATACTAGAGGCATATCTCTATGATAGAAAGAAGTGATACTACAGACGGATATCTATGATTGAGAGAAGTGATACTAGAGGCATATCTCTATGATAGAAAGAAGTGATACTAGAGACATATATCTATGATAGAAAGAAGTGATACTAGAGACATATCTCTATGATTGAGAGAAGTGATACTAGAGACATGATAGAAAGAAGTGATACTAGAGACATATCTCTATGGTAGAATAAAGAAAGTGATACTAGAGACATATCTCTATGATAGAGAGAATGATACTAGAGACATATATCTATGATTGAGAGAAGTGATACTAGAGACATATATCTATGATAGAAAGAAGTGATACTAGAGACATATCTCTATGGTAGAGAGAATGATACTAGAGACATATATCTATGATTGAGAGAAGTGATACTAGAGACATATATCTATGATAGAAAGAAGTGATACTAGAGACATATCTCTATGATGGAGAAGTGATACTAGAGACATATCTCTATGATAGAAAGAAGTGATACTACAGACGGATATCTATGATAGAAAGAAGTCATACTACAGACGGATATCTATGATTGAGAGAAGTGATACTAGAGGCATATCTCTATGATAGAGAGAAGTGATACTAGAGACATATATCTATGATAGAAAGAAGTGATACTAGAGACATATCTCTATGATTGAGAGAAGTGATACTAGAGACATGATAGAAAGAAGTGATACTAGAGACATATCTCTATGGTAGAATAAAGAAAGTGATACTAGAGACATATCTCTATAATAGAGAGAATGATACTAGAGACATATATCTATGATTTAGAGAAGTGATACTAGAGACATATATCTATGATAGAAAGAAGTGATACTAGAGACATATCTCTATGGTAGAGAGAATGATACTAGAGACATATATCTATGATTGAAAGAAGTGATACTAGAGACATATATCTATGATAGAAAGAAGTGATACTAGAGACTTATCTCTATGATGGAGAAGTGATACTAGAGACATATCTCTATGATAGAAAGAAGTGATACTAGAGACATATCTCTATGATTGAGAGAAGTGATACTAGAGACATATATCTATGATAGAAAGAAGTGATACTAGAGACATATCTCTATGATAGAGAGAATGATACTAGAGACATATCTCTATGATAGAGAGAATGATACTAGAGACATATATCTATGATAGAAAGAAGTGATACTAGAGACATATCTCTATGATTGAGAGAAGTGATACTAGAGACATATATCTATGATAGAAAGAAGTGATACTAGAGACATATCTCTATGATAGAGAGAATGATACTAGAGACATATCTCTATGATAGAGAGAATGATACTAGAGACATATATCTATGATAGAAAGAAGTGATACTAGAGACATATCTCTATGATTGAGAGAAGTGATACTAGAGACATGATAGAAAGAAGTGATACTAGAGACTTATCTCTATGGTAGAATAAAGAAAGTGATACTAGAGACATATCTCTATGATAGAGAGAATGATACTAGAGACATATATCTATGATTGAGAGAAGTGATACTAGAGACATATATCTATGATAGAAAGAAGTGATACTAGAGACATATCTCTATGATAGAGAGAATGATACTAGAGACATATCTCTATGATAGAGAGAATGATACTAGAGACATATATCTATGATAGAAAGAAGTGATACTAGAGACATATCTCTATGATAGAGAGAATGATACTAGAGACATATATCTATGATTGAGAGAAGTGATACTAGAGACATATCTCTATGATTGAGAGAATTTATAATTGTGTGAAATAAAGTCCGTATATCTGATGTGTGTGTGTGTGTGACAGTATGTAATCCCATCTTCTAGTTGAAGATGTATCTTAAAGATAAACCTCAAAAGAATACGCATTAGTTCTTGTGGGTCACGTGACTTGAATTTGTGAAAACACTTTGCCTGATATTTGATATCAAATACACATTCATGATGTCTTGGGCGTAGCCGGGGGGGGGGGGGGGTAATGAAATCCACACCGGAGGGGTGGGGGTGTCGGAGTTTAGTGACTTATCTTTTGCTTTAATTTTGTTTATTTTAGGTGAAATTTTAATACTAAACCATCACTAGCCCTAGCACAGCCAAGGGGGTTTTGAGTTTAAAACCCCTTTCCAGGGGGGTTTGAGTTTGAAACCCCCTACCAGGGGTTTTTAGGGGTTTTGAGTTTGAAACCCCAAAAGGAGGGGTTTTGAGTTTAAAATCCCATACCCGGGGGCTTTGAGTTTAAAACCCTCTACCAGGGGGTTTGCAAACGACAATCCCTAAATTCCAAGAGCACATCTAAGGAAGATTTTGATTTTAAACCCTCTCCAAAATTTACGATAAACCCCTCTTCAATATAAAAAAGCAAATTTACACACTCAAAATTGTATGAGCGTAGCCAAAGGGGTTTTGAGTTTAAACCCCTCTTCAGCTGAGTTTGAAGCTAAAAATACCTCTTCAATATAAAAAAAAGCAAATTACTCAAAATACTATGAGCATAGCCAAAATATTTTTTTTTTAGTTTAAACCCCTCGCCAGCGGGGTTTGAAGCTAAAAAATAAATCTTCAAAATAAAAAATAAAAAATTTCGCAATCAAAGTGCTATGAGCGTAACCAACCCGATTGGATGTTTTGAGTTTAAATTTTCCTTCAGAGGAGTTTGATGTAAAAAAAAATACCTCTTCAATATAAAAAAAGCAAATTACACACTAAAATTCTTTGAGCGTAGCCAAGCCAAAGGGGGGTTTTGAGTTTCAACCCGTCTCCTCCAGATGCCTTTTTTTAAAGTTTAAAACCCCTCAAGATAGTTTTGAGTTTAAAACCCCCTACATAGCGTTTTAAGGTTGAAAGCCTCTCTCTTCAATATTATTTCTAAAGCAAACTACAGTCACCAAATTCTATGACCGTAGCTAAATGTGGTTTTGAATTTTAAAAAAAAAACAATTTCAGATATATTTTAGTTTAAAACCCCCCAACAAATGATTTTGACGATAAAACTTCCTTTTCGGTATAACATTTAAAGCAAAATAGTCTCCTAATTCCAAGATCGTAGTCAAGAGATGTTACTTATGTCTACCAGTGGCTGGGCTCCATTAATAAAGTGCAATGAATAGTCATGATGTGATTATGTAATTGCAGAAAGTCTCGTCAATCGTATCAACCATTCCAATCATAATTTGTACAAAGCTTATATTAACTTACTCCGTCTGTCGTTCTGGTACAAAGCTTATATTAACTGACTCGTCTGTCGGTCTGGTAAAAAGCTTATATTAACTGACTCGTCTGTCGGTCTGGTAAAAAGCTTATATTAACTCACTCGTCTGTCTGTCTGGTACAAAGATTTTACTAACTGACTCGTCTGTCGGTCTGGTACAAAGTTTATATTAACTCACTTGTCTGTCTGTCTAGTACAAAGTGTATATTAACTCACTGTCTGTCGGTCTGGTACAAAGTTGTTTTGTACACTTTTTCCCCCACTTCCCATTCTTGGATCAAGCTGAAATTGTGTACAATTTTTCAAAACCCAATACAATACACTAATCAATCAAAAAATTAACCTGTTAATTAATCAATTAGTGGTAATTAATAAATTTATTTAATAAAGGGAGACCAACATTGCATAATTGAAATTCACGGCAATAATTTCGCCGTTCTTCTCCTTAGTTTTTTTCTCATTTACAGTTTTTTTTATTTTGCTTTTTAGCTCCCACGAAAGGGGAATAAACGCTATTAGTTTTGTTTGGTCTTTCTCTCCGTCCGTCCCTTTTTGACCTGGTCAAATAGAAAAGAAATTGAAAATCCGACATCATGATATTTTAGACCTTTGAAAGTTCTCTTGCAACGGTTACTTTTTTTCTTTTCTGAAAGCGAAAATTTCAATTTCCAAACTCAACTATGTAAGCAGTTTTTTCATTAAAAAATACACCTTTTTTTACAACTATTTATTATTATTA
Organism: Biomphalaria pfeifferi; assembly: GCA_030265305.1. Taxonomy (NCBI): domain Eukaryota; kingdom Metazoa; phylum Mollusca; class Gastropoda; family Planorbidae; genus Biomphalaria; species Biomphalaria pfeifferi. The sequence continues at coordinate 912,045 of JASAOG010000033.1, forward strand.
GTAACAAACACGGGAGGCTATTTAGTATGGATGAATACTATTTTCCATATTTTTAACACATTTATGCAAACGGTTTTAGATTTTGTAAAGAAAAAAAATTTACAAATGCATTGCTAAGTTAAATAAGTTCTGTCATACTAACTACTAAATTTACAAAAATGTTAACTTTTGTTTTTAAAGAAAACAAATCTATTTAATATTCATATAAGTAGAACGTAATTTAAAATACCAATTATTAAGTAGTTTTACAATTATGACGTGCTCAGCTGCTATCGCCACTATTAATCCGGAAAGCCGAAATATTTTTTTTTCTACAGAAATGTTGTTTTTTTTCCTTTGAGTCTTTGAATAGGATATTAACCCTTAACAAAACAATTAGATCAATAAGATAATCATTATATGACGTCAGTTAGGCCAGGTTCACCGTTGGGGCACCACATAAGATCGGTCAACATTCATTCTCTCTTCTTCTCTGTCACTTGTCTTTGAATGAATTTCATTCTGATGTTCTTTCTGAAAGAATTGAAACCTGCCTGGGAGGACCACTTCGGGGCCGATTTTGAGTTTGTGTCTCCACACAAATTGTCTTTGCAACCTTGGCTAGTGTATTTATTTACTGCCGCCAGGTGTTATAAATCGCTACTGAAAATTTATGATGTAAACAAAAAAATACAGGCATAGAGTGCTGCTACATTGAATAGGAATATTTTCTGTACCCGACCTTTAATACGTGTTATAGATTTCTTGGAAAACAAAAATAATGTGTGCAGGTTACCGAAAAAAGAATAGTGTGCAGGTTACAAAAAAAAAGAATAGTGGGCAGGTTACAACAAAAAAGAATAGTGTGCAGATTACAACAAAAAAGAATAGTGGGCAGGTTACAACAAAACAAAAGAATAGAGAACAGCTTGCGAAGACAGTACGTGGAGAGAAAAAAACAATAGAGAATCTTCATTTAGGGTGCTCTTGAATTCTTCTGCGTTTGTTTCGTACTTTGGCTTGAATATTACACTCATCACTGTAACAGACATCTTGTGGGGGTTTTTTAACCCGTATCTATCAGTGACATACACTGCTGGGTCACCTAATAGAGACTTTGTATTGTTTAATTTGAGATGTGTGTTTGTTTAATTTGAGATGTGAGTTTGTTTAATTTGAGATGTGTGTTTGTTTAATTTGAGATGTGTGTTTGTTTAATTTGAGATGTGTGTTTGTTTAATTTGAGATGTGTGTTTGCTGAGCGCATTAATGGCAGTACGGAAACTTTCACCCAAACATCCTTCCCTCTCATGTAAACCTAAGAGATTTGTGTACTGGGCATAAAATACTTTAGGAACATGGAGGCCGCGGTATTCAAAATTAATATTAATAAAATGTGGACACTTGTAAAAGTCTGTTTATTTTATTTTAAGCCACACCGAGTGTCTGATTTCTTGTCATCTGTCTTTTGTTGCTCTATCTAGAGTATAACAGTTGGTTTGATTTCTGTCTTATTTCTTCAAGTGTCGACATACACAATTGCTCTGAACTTGGTCAATAAAATGGATACAAACTGCCACAAACAATCAAACAAAATGCAGTGTTGTGTTTAAACGGTAACAAAATATGGTCATTTAATTGGTGATAGTGAAGGTGGTATTCTTGGTATCGTAGATCCTGCTGTGGGGATGCTTGCTGCCGCATTCACCATTACATAGCTCTGCAGGAAAATACAAAGATAGGTTAATAGAGTAAACTCTCTCCTTTTCTCTCTCTCTCTCTCGCTCTCTCTCTCTCTCTTTCGATAGAAAGAAAGAAAAATAGATAGATAGATAGATAGATAGGTAGATATATAGATAGATAGATAGATAGAAAGAAAGAAAGATAGATAGATAGATAGATAGATAGATAGATAGATAGATAGATAGATAAATAGATAGATAGATAGATAGATAGATAAATAGATAGATAGGTAGATAGATAGATAGATAGATAGATAGTTAGATAGATAGATAGATAGATAGATAGATAGATAGATAGATAGATAGATAGATAGATAGGTAGATAGATAGGTAGATAGGTAGATAGGTAGATATATAGATAGATAAATAGATAGATAGATAGATAGATAGATAGATAGATAGATAGATAGATAGATAGATAGATAGATAGATGGAATTTAAAGTGTTTAAAAAAGTTGTTTTTTTCGTTAAAAATCTTTGTATTACGATTTTTTCAAGTAAAATTTAGATATTAGTTTCTACGAAGTTTAAAAATAAAATTTTTTGGAAAAGAGCAGTAGCGTGGCTGGGGGAGGGGGGGGGCTCCAAATTTGAAAATTCCCCGGGCACCCACTTGAGCTGTCCCTCGAATGAGTGTCCTAAATTTGTTTTTACATTAAATATTCGCCATTATCTCATGTCATGATGTCGAATGTCAAAAGGAGGAGGAGACTAAACGAGAAAGAGATAGAGAGAGAGATTAAGAGTGAGAATCACAGAGAGACAGAGAGAGAATGGAAAACTGAAATCTTCAAGTATTCACGTTGAGCTAGATGCATTCACTTAATACAGCTCTAGCTACTTACGTAGAGTAGCCACGTAATCACCAGCTAGCCACTCCTCACAGAAGTCCTGGGTTGGGTCACAATCAGGATCAGGCTCTGCGTCCAGATCGATAACCATGTTGTACTGTCCAGGTTTCAGGGGCTCCTGCAAGAAGGATCCCTCTAAGGAAAGATAAGTTATTTAAATCATTATTTGAGCGAGAAGAGCCACTTAGCTGTTCATTGTCTGCAGTGGCGTCCCTAGGGTGGGCTTCACCCGCGGTAAGTTCAGAGTGTCAACCCCCCTCCCCCCGCTCAGCTTTCTACCTTCAATTTTTTCCAATAGAAAACGTATCGTTCTTTTTGTTGCACCTTAGCAGTTACCACATGACCAGCATTCGTTGAGAGTCGTTACTCAACGCTAAAATGAGTATCGATTCTATTTTAAAATTTCGTTGTTTCCGACATTTTATCGTTAGTTGTGACATAGATTGAAATATCAGTTTTTAAAATAAGAAACATATTTAATATAAACTGAACATGTTTTCCATAGTAGACTTTAAAGACTTCCTAACGGAAAGAGTTAAGCATTATAGTGCTAGTTTTGTACCGACTACAAATATATTAAATACATTATATCGAATCCCTGAGCTCAAAACAGGGGTGCCCAACATCTCTTTTCCTTATGTACGAATATTGGAAGAAATTCGACCGTTCTGACCAGAAAGTCGAGAAGAATCGTGTTAGCAAAGACGTAATGAAATGACTTTTTTGGGGAGCTCATCTTGCTGCATATCGTGCCGCGCCCTACAGTTTAAGAAACACTGATCAGTAAAGGAAAAGATCAATTAATCACACATACAAAAGAATGGCATCAATGCACTGGCAGCCGTTTAAAAAAAAAAGTGTGAGAGTTAGTGCATGAACTTGTGTTTACTGACCCACTGGGATCTTGTCAACTGTGTTGATAAATAAATAGATCTCTCCAGTACCGGTCCCGTTCTTAGAGACGAAGTTGAAGTTCAGTGTCTTCTTGCCTGGAGACAAAAAAACATGGTTGAGCTAGTTTTTTTTTTAAAGTAGGCGTTCACGCTTTGGGCTGCTGTCTTGGTCGATTGGATTAAATCTTGAAAAAATTATTTCCCTTGCAAGACTTTTTTTTCCTTGCCCAAAGTAACGAATAGCAATAAATTGATTGGTGCATTTCTATTCTATTTCTATTCTCGCATTAAAGAGAAACAAGAGAAACAATGTGTCCCTTTAGTGCAGGGGTTCTCAACCTGTGGATCGCGACCCCTTTGGGGGTCGATGACGATTTGTCAGGGGTCGCCTAAGAACATCAAAAATAAGGATTGTTATTGTCTATTCATCTATTGCTGTGTATGTCTATTGGGGGGGGGGGGAGTCGCGGCAGAGTGGTATATTGTAAAAAGGGGTCGCTGAGCTTAAAAGATTTAGAACCGCTGCTTTAGTGAAAATAGAAATTGGATTTAATTCAGAACAGATAAAAGCGTGGGTCATTCATAAAATAATGATTGCAGCCTCTGTTTTCTAAAACAACAAATGTTCTTGTGGCATGTTTAAGCGAGACATTATTTAATTATCCAACTACAATCGATATTATTTGCTTACATTATAACCCAGATTTAATAGTAATTCACATGGCTAAATAAATATGGTTCATGTGCATCACATTATTTATTAACATCTTTAAGACCAAAAGACATAAAACTTTAAACGCTTCTATAAAACCCCCAAAAAAGTATTCAAGTCCAACAGTACCTCTACAGAACCTCTGTAGGTGCACTGTGGGTGTATATATATATATATATATATATATATAAATATATATATATAAATATATATATATAAATATATAGATATATATATATATATATATATATGTGTGTGTGTGTGTGTGTGTGTGTGTGTGAGCTGGCACTCCTATATCTAATTTTTGACCTAATTTTATTTAATTTATATTATTTACATAGGCCAGGGCTATGATGTTTGAAATTTAGTGTCCTTTTTAATTTTTATAGTTCAGTGCTGAGTATTTTGTAGTTTCCGCTATTTATAACTTTCTGCTAGTTTTAGTCTTTTTCTGTTATTTGTGTTTTACTCGTAGAGGAAAAGTAGTTTTTAAAATAGTTAACTAGCCTTAGAGCTGTGGATGTTATTTTCTATTTTTTTGTCCCTGGTTAGTTCTGCTTATTTTTGTCTTTGGCATTAGTGATGGATTAGTTGTTATTTTTTAATATCAGTTTATGTGCAGGTCTGTAAACGGTATAGAGCCCCCATATGAGTTTAGAATAGAAATAACTTTTTATCTTCCTTTTTGTATTTTTGTAGATTTAAATTTTAAGATTCTCTTTTTAATGCTGTTTTATTTGGTACATAATGTTGTGTAGTCCGTGTCTTTAGTAATTTGCTAGATTTTATTGTTGTGTACGGCTAGGTACAAGTTAGGGGAAATCGATAGTCCAGTTTAGTTTTAGATAATTAGCGTGACGTGATGCTCTCCGATATGTTCGCGCTGACCAGTTATAGCTAGCTCCGTAACCACGTTGAGCTCTCTTTGTCTTGACCAGTGGTCAGTGCTGACAGTGGTGCCTGTATAAAGTTATTTTTGTGAAGTGTAATTTCAGCTGGGACCGCCTGTAAGTTGGAAAATGTTTTTATTTTTGCGTTCTTTCGTTTGTATTTGTATTGATTGTTTCTGCATCTATTGCTATAGTCTAGATGCAGACTGATTAGTGTAGTAGCATCACTGGCTAGTTAATTAGCCATGATTACCTCTGATGGAACCGGAAGTTCTGTAGACTTGGGTAGCGTCACCCAATTGCGCCAGCCTTAATGCTTTTTGCTTTCCTATACTATGTCTATGTGTAAATATTTTATTATTTTATATTTCCTATGTATTTTTATGAATATTTTATCGTTAGGATAACCACTCTATTTAAGTTGGCATTTTGTCCTACTTTTTAATGTAAAAGATGGCTGCGGCCTAAGCATCGCTGTCATGGCGGCTTGTTTAGTCTTATCTACTATTATCTAGATCTAGCTTATGTTTATTGTAGTCTAGCCTGACCTGTGTTGGTTGTGGCTGGGACTTTAATAACTCAGGTATTGCTTTTATTAGCTACATGTAGGTAATTGAAATTACCTCATGCTTGTATTATGTGTATGCACTAACTAGGTCTAGACCAGTCCAGTCTAATATATGTGTTATAGTCCAATATTATTTTATTTTTTGAATTCCTGCCTTACGGCCTAACTGCCTTACGGCCTAACAATCTGCCGCAGTTATTACTGCCTAACTGCCATTATTTCGGCTGTCTAACTGTCTGCTGTAGTTCTGCTTTACTGCTGCTAGTAGTTTACTGTTTAGTGTTGGGGTAATTTAGGTTATTTGGTGGTCGGTTTAGTTAGTAATAGTTGTAGATTTAGCAACATAGATCCGGAGGCGGCAGAGGGTTTTGGTTAGTGGAGTTGTTAAGTTCAGTTAAGAAGGGTTGATTAATTATTTTATATATTTCTAAGTTTATTTTCATTTTCGTATTCACCTATATGTTTATTGCTTTGTAAGTTTGTTGTAAATAAAGTGTATATAAGTTCCTTTTAATTTTAGTTGATTATTTTATCTTTAGTTAGCTAGTTTCGTTTAGTTTAGTTTAATTGTGCTGTCTGGTTGCTTAGGCTACTATAGCCCCTTGGCGCAGACCGAGGTGCACAGATTGGGCCCACCCAGCTACCATCTGCCTACTGTTTTAAATGAACAAATGATGAGCAGCAGATAACCAAAAAAGGCCTCACTCAGTAGCGCCACCCTGACCTGCTCACATATATATATATATTTACCAAAGCAGAACGTTTTGGCGAAGCCGTTTTTTGCGTATAAAAAAAAGAGCATAGCTTAGTGGCAAAAAATGTGCATAAATGCAAAGCCTTTAAAAAATTCAAATATATTGTTTTCTCTTATGACATGCATTCCATTGGTCCAGGTATTGAAGTTGGTAGCATAATTAAATCATGCCTGCAGGTGATACGTTTAGGTTGTTAGATGATTGTACGGTTCAACATTCTTTAAAAAAGAAGCTAGAGGCTTTGCATTCAATAAAAATGTTTATAGTCATAGCAAATAATGTTTTTGTTTTCATCATCAGATGAGTGAACTCCTTGGAAGTCATATGGTTACACTGTAAGCGTTAAGAAGCCTCTAGTATACGAACTCAAAATATCTTTTCCGGTGACAAGAAAAGGGGGAGAGTATTGAGAACAGTAATCATTAAAATGTTGTTTTTTTTTAATTATTTAAGTTTATCTAAAAAAAACTATTAAAAGACTACTCAATTTTTGCTTATATATTCTGCAATTTCGACAAAGTTAAGAATATACAAATGCAATGTAACCATGCATAGTGAAACACTGCATGACGGACATGAACCGGTGTGTATTTAGACTTCTTATAGTTTATTGCATGATTGTGGAATGTACATTGGAAAGCTTTACTACGACCATTTTGTTACAAACCACACGAAAACAAACAGTACCGATGCGGCAGAGAATCTTTAATATACCAGTAATCAATTGTGACAAATTTAATGCAAGTCTCTCTTTGCACATGCGGGTGAGATCTATTAGGTTTTGTTTTGTGCTTATTTTGTCATTTGTGCGGGTATAAAAGAGTGTAGGCTATACGTGTATTCGGGGATATATACGGTAATTATAAGGTAAAATAAGGTAAGTGCATTCGGCATCAAGTTAGTATGGGACAATATCAAAAAACATTATTAATAATACCCTACTTGGATAATTATGGGAATAAATCAAATTGATGCTAGACGCTTTGACACGTCTTATTGATATGAAGTTATCTATTTTGACTCACCTTGTGGTCCGCTACTTGGTATGAAGTTATCTATTTTGACTCACCTTGTGGTCCGCTACTTGGGTTCACAGCAAACTGGGTGAGTGTGGCATCACCTCCATCAAATACTGGGCAGGTTTTGAGCAGTTCACACAGATAGATGGGGTCAAGGTCAGCCCTGAGTGGCATAAGAAAAATGTAGCAGACCAGATTTCATATATTATTTTACGACTTTTCATTCATTACTTTGATTATTCTGCCGAGAATATTTTTAAACATTAAAAAACTGCAATTCGATAAAGCTAATAGGTAAACAAACAACAAAACCTTATCGAATTGACATGGTTTTAACTTATTTATTTTATTTCAATTGTCTTTGTTTCTGCTCATTTCTATTGACCCCAAGTGACTCCGTTGGCCCATTTTAGATTTGAGTATGGGGGAGGGTCTGCTGACATTCACATGTTGCCCCCCTAATAACTAAAGTAACTCTACATTTTGTGATGTTGGTAACATTGTGGGAGTCCCCGTCGTCTCGCACCTGGCTCCTGCACACCAGCTTGCTGCTGCTTGCTCTAGAATCTACCCAATATTCCAATATAGGAACCCAATCCATATCAAAGGAAGGGTTTTAACCAGAGCTATTAAAAAAATAAAAAAAACAAGACCATGTCAAGTGTTTTTATCCAGGGCTTAAAAAAAAAAGACCATTTTTATATTTTTTTTATGGCAACAGAAAACCAAGACTATTACAAGGGTTTTTACCCAGGAATAAAAGTAAAGATTTGATCCTCACTTAGCCCTCACTAACCCTAATTTGATCCTGTGTTGACAATCAGAATGCTAGTGTAATATAGGACACGAAGAGTTGGGGAAGTTAAACAGTTAACGTCAATATATTCATTCTTGTACTAATTAGATCTTAACTTTTAGAGATCTTTGAACATTTACACTAATTCAGTTGTTCAATACGCACTTTTCCACCAATTTTACGAACTCTTCAACCCCTGCGATATCGCAAAGTATATTGCAGACGGCGCCAAGCACTTCACTTCCTGTCTTCTGCTCTACAAGACCACAGATGTCGGCACAGGTTCCGACAACTCCCATATCTGGAAAACAATGAGAGGAAATATATTTAATAAAGAACAAAACACATTTTTATGTTTTTGATTTTTTTTAATGGTAGGCCAAAGCCGAAATTAAGCAATGTCAAGGAAGGACGTTAAATTGAACATCAATATTGCCTACTAAATAAACGAAAGAGTTTAGGAAATTAGATTCTGTAGGGCTAAAAAAGTGCACCAATATAATCAAATAGCTTTTAAAAAAAAAATCTCATCAATACTGTCAGAACTCCAAACACCGGATACACCAAAAAGATTGCTATTGATAGTTGGTTGTTTTTTTTTACAATCCTAGAAGCATATCAACCGGAAGATATATTTAATACTCTCTGCGGCTAATTATTAATGCAATTTAGATTCGTATTTTTTTGTCAGGTAATTCTTCATTTTCATCGCCTACGTTGCGCCCCTTGATGTACATACAGTTCATGTTGTGAAATGGTGCTATTGACTTCTGGACTATGAGGACCTGAATCGAGTAATTAGGTCAGTCGAGAAAGAAATGGAGAGCATTATTTGTTTCTATTGATAATTGTTTGGCATATAAAAGATTTTATAAATCTCACTTGTATTATTGAATACAGTTTAAAGTTTTTATGAAATCTAGATATCTTCTATCAACAATCAACACTCTTACATTTATAAAAAAAAAACACCCTCTTATAAAACAGCTACTTTGAATTTTAATTATCGTCTGTCGAACGTCCTTAGCTAACCACAAAAGGTCGTGCTTTAACTATAGATGTAGATCAGTACATTAGAGAAAAAACGAAACATTTAAACATAAAGAATGCGTTTCCGAGATATTTTAAAATCATAAGCATTGGAGGTCATAGCATTATTCATTTTAAAGACTCTAATCTCCTATTCACATTTTCATTGTTAATAGAAATGGAGAAATGTGGTGGCGATATAAGGTAACATATGAAAAAAAAAGTGAAAGATTGGAAGAACATTTTTAAAGAAATAAATTAAACAATATGTCAAGGAAGGGAGAGTAAAAGATCACTATTGTCAATAAAATTATCAACAACAAGTAAAATATAAAAGGCTCAGGATCATAGCGTAGTGAGAAAGTTAAAAGCATGAAATTGTGCTCAACACAAACAATTTGTAAATAAATATTTCAAATAGCACAGATTTGTTGTTGTTTTTTTGTCTACATTTATTACAAATTTAATAACATGACTGATCCAAACTAATTGATACACATTAATACAAGCTTTGCTTTTTTTTTTTTTTAAGTATTTCTTTGTATTTTGACTGTCCTATTTTCTTGTTCATCTATCTAGACTCTAGACTAACAATAATATATTTTGTTATTGGAAATATTTGTATGAATTGTTTTTGTTTACCGCAACGTTCATGCTTATAGAATGCTCAGTGCGCTGTAGTGTAATCACTTTTCTGGACCATATTGGGGGGGGGGGGGGGGGGGGGGGAAGAGAGAAGGTTTCCGTGCTGCCTTTTCAAAAGCAATTTAACGAACAAGGGAGAGAAGCTCGAGTCTGAATTCAAATTTGAGCCTCCACGGTGGAAGGCCGACGTATTTGCCACTGAGCTATTCAAGTACTAATACAAATAGAAAGTTTTATAGTCTATTGTTAGTTTAAAATTTTAAATGAACGACCTAATTCTCTACACAAGGCTTGAGTTTAGTACATTTTGTATGTAAAACAGAGTTAATGAATTACAACTATTTGATTAACTTTTGGTTTTCGTGTATTGTCATCGACATAGAATAAGTTTGCAAAGTTTTAACTTGATCCGAGAATGGGAAGTCGGAGATATAACGTGTAAAAGATTCCACCCAGACCAACTTACTGACTAACTGACTGACTGACTGAGCTAATATAAGCTTTATAATAACTTTGAGCTACAAAAGAAAGAGTTAGAAATTTCATTCTGCATTGATGAAAAGTACACACAAATAATATATATTTTAAAAATACATAGATCTAATTTATCAACATTCTCTGTACACCAGACATACCTACATTAGATAACTATTGGTTATTATCCGCTAAAGATGGGCACATCAAATATTGGTTAAAGTTTTGGTAGGTTGTGAGATGAATGTTAATGAAAAACAAATGATCACATTTTAAAATTAAAAACCAAAAGTGGGAACTAATGATTCCGTGTTGTTTAGCTTCACTCACTTAGAATAATATTCAGAAGCTCGTTGATGGCTTGTCCAGAGAAGTTAATGCACATCTTGCAGAAATCAGCGCCAACATTGTTGTTTGTGTGGAGTCTCAAGTTTGGAGTGACAGCTGACGTGAGAACCACTGCTGAGAGCAAGGTCGCTAGTAGTTTCATCTGAGGGAGGGGGGTGAAAACAAAATTTTAATATAAGGAATTTATATGACAGAGATATGCATTTTACAGTGGTTAAAGAAGTTGTAATGAATGAGATGACCGTGGTCAGTGAGGTCACTTTGGTCGCTTATGTTAGTGTGGTCACTGAGGTCATCATGCGCGTTGTCCATTATAATTAGAACTAAGTACAATTCAACCAAGACATTAAGTATAATTTCACCAATAGATTAAGTATAATTTCACCAAGAGATTAAGTATAATTTCACCAAGAGACCACGTATAATTTCACCAAGAGATGAGGTATAATTTCACCAAGAGACTAATATAATTTCACAAAGATATTAAGTAAAATTTCACCAAGAGATTAAGTATAATTTCACCAAGAGATTAAGTATAATTTCCCCAAGATATTTAAGTATAATTTCACCAAGAGATTAAGTATAATTTCACCAAGAGACTAAGTATAATTTCACCAAGAGACTAAGTATAATTTCACCAAGAGATTAAATAATTTCACCAAGAGATTAAGTATAATTTCACCAAGAGACTAAGTATAATTTCACCAAGAGATTAAGTATAATTTCACCAAGAGACTACGTATAATTTCACCAAGACATTAAGTATAATTTCACCAATAGATTACGTATAAATTCACCAAGAGACTAAGTATAATTTCACCTAGAGACTAAGTATAATTTCACCAAGAGACGAAGTATAATTTCACCAAGAGATTATATAATTTCACCTAGAGATTAAGTATAATTTCACCAAGAGACTAAGTATAATTTCACCAAGAGACTAAGTATAATTTCATCAAGAGATTAAGTATAATTTCACAAAGAGATTAAGTATAATTTCACTAAGAGATTAAGTATAATTTCACCAAGATACTAAGTATAATTTCACCAAGAGATTAAGTATAATTTCACCAAGAGACTACGTATAATTTCACCAAGAGATTAAGTATAATTTCACCAAGAGATTAAGTATAATTTCACCAAGAGACTAAGTATAATTTCACCAAGAGATTAAGTATAATTTCATTAAGAGACTATGTATAATTTCATCAAGAGATTAAGTATAATTTATCAAGAGATTAAATATAATTTCACCAATAGACTAAGTATAATTTCACCAAGAGATGAAGTATAATTTCACCAAGAGACTAATATAATTTCACCGAGAGATTAAGTATAATTTTACCAAGAGATTAAGTATAATTTCACCAAGAGACTAAGTATAATTTTACCAAGAGACGTAGATATTAATGTTTATTGGCTACAGCATTTCTTCCCCCCCCCCCCCCGACTTATTGTTTGTGACGGTGTCATTAGATGAAGGTACTCATTAGATGTCTGGCATACAGAAGATTCGAGTAACGTGAGATTTCTGCTAAATTATGTAAATTAGGTGTCATGTGTACATTATAATGCCTACATTGGGCCGAAGATATATATTCCTTTAAACAAAAATATTTTCTAGCCAACTTTAATGTATTTTTTTTCCTTTGAAAAATTATAACAGTCAAACTAGAGTTTCCCCAGTGTGGCCAACGAGCTGGTAATTCATTTCCCAACGACTTACATCAACTGTCAAAGTTCTAGAAAAATCGTTAGTGCCGTTTTCGAGATTCGTGTCCACCCAGAAGGTTTTTGCTACCCAAATGTTGAGACAGTGAGGATAAATTTTAAGCTATTTTACTTCAAACCTTTATAAACCGAGACTGCACATTTTAAAAAGGGGCGTTAACAGAAATGAACATTTATTTTGTTGACAATTAGAAATGAAATGTATGAACTTTAATCCAGCAATTTGGGGCTTGCTTTTAAATTTATTCACAAAAAGTATAAACAAGAAAAACATTTTAAAAACTTTAATAAAAAAATATTTTATTTTTTTTGTTCTTAAAATCAATCCAAATAAAACTTGTGCTAGCCATGCACGATAGTGTGACTTTTTAACAAAAGTTTTCTACGTTTGCAAAAGTGAATTTATTGCCACTTGAATGTCACAGTTCTATGCGACGTGGCAACGAGCCGTTGGTCTCCACTGCCCACAGTCTGCTACGTCGCCGGTCAGTGTTGAGGCCTACTATAACGATTGGTCTCGATGTTAGCCATATGATGGGTGTTATTCAAGTGCGGCCCGCACCCCAGTACCACCCTGGTGACGCCACTCGAAATTATTATACAATTTCTTTCTTAATAAGATACTGAGAAACATTTATATTTCATAAATTATGCACAAAGCTCTTTACATCTTTAAAAAAAGTGATAAAATGAGATTGTGTTCTTAGCCATTGCATACGTCACTCCCCTCTAGATCGAACCAATCACATCACTTCGGCATCTTCGAAATAGATCATGAAGGTTACGATCACTTCATTCTTGCAGTACGCATAGTCCAGGCATAGGATAGAATAAACATTGGTATAGTCGCACAAACCTTTTTTTTATTTGATAGAACTAGATAACTATCTAGATCTAGACTCGAATTTTAACTTGACCACTGCCATCCACCCCATTCCCCCCCCATCCCCACCCCCAATAAAAAAGTGTCAGGCTGCGTAACCAACTGATTTTAACAACCTGGTCAGATATACAAACACTTCGCCTGGGAACGATTTCCCCACACAGCAGTTCCCCACTCTCCGCCTGCTGATGAGACCAAGGGAACGGAATATCCGAAATAGTTTGGGATCAGTAGCGCCGCAGGCTCTGTCAGACTGTAGCACGGTGTGCCTCAATCTGTCTAAGGATCACCAGCTCCTTTTTTTCCTTAGGGTTGTCTCCCGAAGCCTTTCCCGTGTACGGGTATAGCCTCAAGGCAGCAGAGGTTTGGATTCAGAGTTTTCCTTCTCCTAGATAAGTAGCCAACCAAGGCTAACGAGCCCCTCCTGCCCGAAGCTTATATTTGCCCCTTCTCCTGTTGGTGATAAGAGTTCCGCCGAGCTCAGTATCTGAACCACACGTGAAGGCCAGAAGGTTAGAGGCTTTTTGAGACGCGTGCCATTGGAAGCATTTTATAGGTAATGGTGGCTTAGAACCATTACCACTTCGGCGTTAACAACCTTTCGAAACAAGTTGAACCTTTTACAATTATTTATTATACCTAACAAAAGTAATCAATCAAAAAATTAACCAATAGGTCAATTCATTATTTGTAATTAATTTTGTTTGATATCGAATTAGAGAAATAGCTTTTCATTATTGAAAGTTATAGTTTTAAATGCAGAGTTCTTCCTTTTAAAATAAGCTTTGTTTTAAAACAGATTGTCTTTTTATATTTTGCTTGTTTTTTATAATTGGGCTAGCTAGTCATGTCGATAGTTACTGGCTTGAATATAGTGTTGACATACCAGTCTACTTATATACAATTAAATAATGTTTGCGTATGTACGCGTTCAGTTTTCGATGCATTATGAAACTTTCAACATTAGGAGGAAATGTAAGACTGGATGCCCATTATATAGCACGTAATTTGTAGGTTGGATCACTAAGTATTGCCAGGGCCGATTTTAACACTCAATCCTACCCCTGGTTCTCATCTCATCTGTCCCTTGACTGAGGTGCTTTGACAGTTCGCATAACCAAATCGCTCCATATTTCCCGGTCAGCAGTTGTTAGCGAGATATCAAGAGAGAGGCCGGTCCATTCTTTTATGTTATCGAGCAAAGTTAGTTAGTCACATTCAAACATTGTTTCTAGATATCTTGAAAGTCAAGGCAGTAAAATACCTGTGATTCGTAGATCAGGTTAAATATAATACATGTTTCAATGGACAAGCTCATCAAGCTAAAAGGAGTAAATCGATTTTAATAGAATTCTAAAGATTGGGGAAGTCGATATAAAGTCATAACTTAATGGAAATCATGAAAGTCCGCAGCATTGCTTTGAGTCTAATAATATTCTGACTGCAGTTCCATTGTTTATATTTTTTTATTCATTGTAGTCTATAATCAATGGCATTTCTCGATTTTTATGAATAGATTATTTTCTTTCAAATTAAATGAATCGTTATAGGCATTTAAATGTTGTTCATTCTAAAAGCCAATTATGAAATGTATTGTTGATTCTTTTTGTTGATTGACGGCCGTGCATTTACACTTTCTATAAAATTATATTTATTAATTTGACTATAGAGCAGTACATAGGGCACCACATAGGGCAGTAAATAGGGCACTACATACGGCAGTACATAGAACAGTAAATAGGGCAACACGTAGGGCAGTATTTAGGACACCGCGTAGGGCAATACATAGGGCAGTACATAAGGCAGTACATAAGGCAGTATACAAGGGCAGTACATAGGGCAGTACATAAGGCAGTACATAAGGCAGTAAATAGGGCAGCACATAGGGCAACACATAGGGCAGTACATAGGGCAATACATAGGGCAGTACATAAGGCAGTACATAGGGCAGTACATAAGGCAGTACACAAGGGCAGAACATAGGGCAGTACATAGGGCAGTACATAGGGCAGTACATAGGGCAATACATAAGGCAATACATAAGGCAGTACATATGGCAGTACATAGGGCACCACATAGGGCAGTACATAGAACAGTAAATAGGGCAACACGTAGGGCAGGACACCGCGTAGGGCAGTACAAAAGGCAGTACACAGGACAGTACATAGGGCAGTACTTAAGGCAGTACATAAGCCAGTACACAGGGCACTACACAGGGCAGTACATAGGGCAGTACATAAGGCAGTACATAAGGCAGTACATAAGGTCATCTGTTTCTTTGACCAACGATTAACGAGCAGGGTGTGTGGTGAAATAGTTAGTATTTGTTTATGTTTGTGTAACGTCGTGAGAATGTGTTCACAACATTGATTTAGTGTGCTACTATCCAAGTCTCTTCGTCAGTTCATGTGTCGTTCTAGTTTAATAAAGCCTTGTTTTAGGTTACTCTTCAGTGTTCCTTTATTTCTTATTACAATTTATTAAACTAGAAATTTTCAATTCTATGGATCTATGTGTCTCGTGTATCTTATTTGGATTTTCGTTCAACACTATTCTCAGTCTGTAAGTAAAAATTGTAATACAAATGGAGCGTCTATTTAGGCCAAAAGAGCTAGACATAGAGCCTAGCACGCCATCTGCTGCCGAGAAGTGGCTGCACTGGCTCAGAACATTTGAGAATTTCATCTCCTCAGTCTCTCATTGCGAGATTGACAAAAAGAAATTACTTGAAAACTATGTTTCTTCGAGCGTATTTCCGTACATAAGTGAGTGTACAACGTTCGAAGAATCAATAAAAGTTCTACAAAATGTCTACGTGAAACCTAAAAGCGAAATATTTGCACGGCACATGATAACTCTATGTCGACAAGAGAACGGACAAACCGTTGACTCCTTCCTACTTAAGCTTAAAAGTATGGCCAAAGACTGTGACTTCAAAGCTGTCACCGCTGAAGAACACAGAGATATCTTCGTAAGAGACGCCTTCATTACTGGACTGGCTTCAAACAGCATAAGGCTGCGACTCTTAGAGAAATCTACTCTAACTCTACAGTGTGCCTATGAAGAGGCAAGACAACTTGAATATGCCCATAACCATGCCATGGCGTATAACATCTACCCTGGAACTCCATGTGGAGCCAGCGCCGACGTGGAGAGCCTTTCTCCAACAACAAAACTAGAACAAGAGGTGAGTGCGGCGACTAGTAAAAGATGCTTCTTTTGTGGATACAGCCCACATCAACGCTTTAGATGTCCAGCCCGTGACGCTACATGCAACTTGTGCGGCAAGAGGGGTCATTTTCAGAAAGTCTGTAGATCGACCAGACAGACACTCAAATCGATAACCTCAGCCATAGTGAAAGCAGATGATGAGACGTCACGGACTACAACCGTTGGATCTTCCTGGGCATCGACACCAGCGTCCGGCCTTACTAAATCTACAATTTCAATACTGGTCAATGGAGTACCATTGAAGGCTCTCGTAGATACGGGGAGCAGTGAAAGCTATATATCTTCTTCGATTGCTAAAAGGTACAAATGGAAATTAGAAATGTCCAGAAACAGAATCTACATGGCCTCTACACATCTTTCTCGCACTACTCACGGACATATTTTCGCCAAAATAAAGTACAAAGACGAACAATACGAAAGTGTGAAGCTCTCACTACTAGACGGACTAGTATCTGATGTAATCTTAGGACTAGATTTCATCAGCCAGCACGAAAAACTGATGATCCCATTTGAGGGAAAACGAAGCACTCTTCAGGTCTGTACGTTGAAAGCTGCACGAGTTGAAGCCCCTCACCTCTTCGCTAATCTTGCTCCTAACTGCCACCCCATAGCCACTAAATCTAGAAAATATTCTATGCCTGACTCCAAATTCATTCAAACTGAAATCAAGAGACTTCTATCTCACAAAATTATTGAACCTTCCACGTCCCCGTGGAGAGCTTAAATAATTGTAACAACGAATGAAAGGCACAAAAAGAGAATGGTTATCGACTATAGTCAAACCTCAATCGATTCACTTACCTCGACGCGTACCCCGTGCCAAAAGTTGATGAACTGGTGCAGGAAATATCTAAATACTCAATATACAGTACATTTGACCTCAAAAGCGCTTACCACCAGAATCTACAGAGATTTCTCAACGCCGCTAAAAAGTACGGTATCACATTCAACGATGATAAAAGTGCTATTGCGACTGATAAAGTATGCCTCCTAGGCTACGAAATCTCACAAGGGCAATTAAGACCAGACCCCGAAAGATTTCAAGCGTTGAGAAATCTACCTCCACCACAAGACATGAAATCACAAAAGCGGGTGATTGGACTACTGTCCTATTATTCTCAATGGATCCCAAATTTCTCCAACAAGATCCATTTATTGGTGAACAACAAAACCTTTCCTCTCCCTGAACAAGTACAGGAAGCTTTAAAACAACTAAAACATGAACTTGAAAACGCTGTTGTGTCGACGATAGATTTTAATCGACCACTAATAGTCGAAACAGATGCCTCTGACATCGCGATCGCCGCCACTCTTAATCAAGACGGCCGTCCTGTCGCCTTCTTTTCAAGAACACTCACTAATAGTGAACGCAGACACTCTGCAGTTGAAAAGGAAGCATACGCTATCGTAGAAGCCCTGAGAAAATGGCAACATTACCTTATCAGTAGACCCTTCACATTGTTTACAGATCAACGCTCAGTGTCCTTTATGTTTGACCAGCAAAACAAGGGCAAGATAAAAAACGAAAAGATACAAAGATGGCGACTAGAGCTTAGTTGTTTCCAATATGACGTCGTATATCGACCCGGGAAACAAAACGCTGCGGCGGATACCTTTTCAAGAAACCACTTTGCGTCAGCAATGACTGGAGAAGACCTCAAACTGTTACACAACAACCTCTGCCACCCAGGGGTCACGAGACTCCTCCATTTCGTTCGGACTAAGAACTTACCTTTTTCCTGCGAGGACGTCCGCAAAGTGGTAAACCAATGTAAAACTTGCGCTGAACTGAAGCCTAGATTCTTTAAACAGTTTTCAGGCACCCTCATCAAGGCTACCCAACCATTTCAGAGAGTAAGCATCGATTTGAAGGGGCCACTCCCATCTGCTACTCACAATAAATATTTATTAACAATGGTGGATGAGTACTCACGCTTCCCATTTGCCTACCCATGTCCCGATATGTCCTCATCTACTGTCATAAAGTGTTTAAATCAGCTGTTTTCCTTAGTTGGGATGCCAGAGTACGTCCATTCCGACAGAGGTACGTCCTTTATGTCGAAGGAGGTGCAATCCTTTCTGCACGAGAGGGGAATAGCTTCAAGTAGAACAACCGCTTTTAATCCTTCAGGCAACGGGCAAATTGAACGACTAAACAAAACTCTATGGAACGCTGTTACTTTAGCACTGAAAGACCTCGATCTCCCGATCTCAAGATGGGAACTTGTCTTGAACCAGGCCCTATACTCGATTAGATCATTACTATCTACGGCAACAAACGAAACTCCACATGAGAGAGTTTTCCGGTTCAACCGGAAATCCTCCTTCGGGATATCTATCCCCACTTGGCTATCCAGCCCAGGTCGAGTGTTGCTGAGAAGAGAGAACAGATCTTCAAAGTATGATCCTCTCACGGAAGAAGTCGAATTACTGATGTGTAACCCCCAATATGCCGTGGTACGGTTGCCCAGCGGTAAAGAGGAGACGGTCTCTCTAAGACGCTTGGCTCCCAACCCCTCCCCATCCACAACAACAAGTGAACCTTCGTTCTTCGCTCAGGGTGAGGATAATGAATATCCTCCAGAAGCTCAAAACATGGAAGTACCAGTCAACACCCCTACGGTGATACAAGAAAGGAAAGAACCCCTGGAAGGCTCTGAGGATCTCCGAGCGCTTCCTCTTGAAAATACACAGAACCATCATACCCCACTTGACACTCAGGAACTCATTAGTGACTCCCAAACTGTAGAGCATGATAGTCAACCCCGTTACAACTAAAGAGAGAGAAGAACCAGACCGAACTATAGAGTCTAGAGTTGTTTCTCTATTACTCTACTTATACTGACTACATAAACTGGCATTGTTTATCCCTTGCTACTGATACTAGAATTTATTTCACTTACTTACATACATGTTTACTTACTACACTATTTGCTATTGCTTAAAACAGAAACTAGTAATTGTTTATACGTACTACTACAGATACTGGTTTTTAGGTTTCTTTGTATCACTCCTCATTATTGTTTACAAGAGAAACTAATATTTCGACACTATTTATTGATCTATTGTATTGCAGGCACTGGCATTCTCTTTTTATTACTGCTATGGCCTACTATATTACTATACTTGCTATTTTAATTCTAGGCGGGGTGAATGTGGTGAAATAGTTAGTATTTGTTTATGTTTGTGTAACGTCGTGAGAATGTGTTCACAACATTGATTTAGTGTGCTACTATCCAAGTCTCTTTCGTCAGTTCATGTGTCGTTCTAGTTTAATAAAGCCTTGTTTTAGGTTACTCTTCAGTGTTCCTTTATTTCTTATTACAGGGTGTCATGTGGCCAGCACAATGACCAACAGCCCTAAAAATCCCGAAATTCAAAATCCCAGTCTTCACCGAGATTCGAACCCTGGACCCCAAACTCTTAACCACTCACCCAACGCGCCCATTATACAAAGAATGACATATTTCCTCTGAAGATCACAGAGTAATTTATGATTCCTTTTTAGCGACCCCCGAAATGGGAAAAGACGCTATTAGTTTTGTGCGAAATGTCTGTCCGTCTGTCCGTCCGTCCCGTTTAGATCTCGTAAACTAGAAAAGATATTGAAAATCCGACATCACAATATTTTGACCATTCAAAGTTCTGATGCAACGGCTAATTTTTAAAATCAGTTATGCAAGCAGTTTTTTAAAGAGAAAAGGCTAATTAGTATGCATTATAAGTTAGACCTAAACTAAAACAAATAGTAATTTTCTAAACGTCATTTTCGTGAACAATTTCGTTTTAGAGTTGAAATGTTGGATTTTTGGAGGGCATTCGAATAAGAGATAAATCCTTTTGAAACAATTACATCTATTTTAAGACTTCAGTTAGGGCAGGAGAGGCGCGGTAAAGCACTTGGCTTCCGAACCGGGGGCCCCGGGTCCGAATCCTGGTGAAGACTGGGATTTTCAACTTCGGAATCCTTAGGCTCCAATGGGTACCTGATATTAGTTGGGGAAAAGTAAAGGCGGTTGGTCGTTGTGCTGGCTACATGACACCCTCGTTAACCGTAGGCCACAAAAACAGATGAACTTAACATCATCTGCCCTATAGACCACAAGGTTTGAAAGGGGAACTAGTTAGGCCAGGTTCACATCTAACTTTGCATTCACTTGCTCCTATCCTTTGATCTGCTGTACCGTTGTGAGCACTACACAAAATCTGTCGACCTTATTTCTCCATTCTTATCTCTCATTTGTCTTTGATATAATTTCATTTGGATGTTCTTTCTGAAAATATTGAAGCCTGCCTGGGTGGACCACTTCGGGGGCCGATTTTGAGTTTGTGTTTCCACACAAACTGTCTTTGTAATCTTGTTTATTTTTAAAATGTAGGCTAATTTCAATACAAATTTGTTTTAAACACAGCCATGTTCATAGTCAAAAATATTCAACAAACAAATCCAGATATTGAATATTATTAATTAAACATACATATTTTTTTTAAATCTTTAACTTTTTTTAAAGAAATATTTTAATACTGTTATAGTTAAGTAAAGAAAAGTTTTGTTTTCTACTACTATTTTGTTTCTAATGCAAATCAAGTTGCTTAAAAAAATAGTATCCTGTGATTTTGAAAGAGGAGAATCTTGTTACAACTATTCCATTCTGCAGCAGAGAATATATTTTCTTATTTGTTTTAGTTACGGTACGCAATTTACCTATTTATGCCAGAGACAGACATGTTTGAACCTATTTCTTCCACACAAGAAATCGGTTTCTTATAAGAAATACGACCCCCCAAAACTAATGAAATTGCCTTACGCTGTTTATAGTTCCTAAATCTCTGCAACAAGATGTCCAAAAAAAAAGTGGAAATTCTTGAACTTGAAGGTTTTATTGGGCATTAGTATCTTGACTGGTCACGTGAGAAGCATGCAATATGGGATTTTTTTACGCAACACTTGATAGTCACTAGATCAGCTGTTTATTTATCTTCTTATCTCCGCAAACAAAGTTCTGAAAGAAATATCTTAGACTTCTATTACTAAAAGTCTCTTTTATCTCTTCATGTCTGAACAGTAAAATTTAAGTAGTTCATAAATTCGGTACCAGGAAAGCGATACTAGCGTTAAAATTGGGTCCAGTTTTCTATTCTTTGTTAGGAATTTTCAATGTTTAATATTGTTTTTGTATCAGTGTAACTGGGACTAGTTTGGTTAGAATAAGTTAGTAATAGTGTATTAGTAAATTTATGTAGCTATGAGATTTAAAAAAAAAAGTATTGCAAATCATAACATAGGCTTATTATTTTGAAACGATGGATCTACTATTCCAAGTTACTTGAAAGATTCCAATTTCTCACTCTATTAGACTTTTGTTTTCTTTGCAAATCAAGGCAGTTTTGTCGATCATTTAGCGTTTTCTCGAAATAGATCCCGGGCTCTGGTCATCCTTTTCTTTATTTGCCTCGTTTTGGATTTCTATCTCTTTATTTTTTAGGACTTCTGATCTCTTTTTGGGCTTCTCTTATATTCAAACATTTTTTTTTCTTATAATTAATGAAAAAAATTACATATAAGCAAAAACAATATACTAATAAATGATTGAAATTTGTTTATATTCTATTTACATAATTTTCCTCTGTTGTGTCTTGTGGCCCTTGTTCTTTGTCTGAGTAATTCGACCACTCTTATAGCCTTCTCGCTATACATCGTCCAGTTTGATTATCTAACACTTTTCTCACTAAAGTAGATGTTGGCCTATTTTCTTTTCCCCACTAGAGACCTACAAATCATTCAGCATATGTAATGGACATACAAAGGGATCAATAAAAATTGTATAAATTGTCTTAGGTTTTGTAGCCAGGTGAATAGTTATTGAAAATCCTAGCTTTAAAACAAAAAGAAAAGAGTCATGATGGCGTCTTCATCGTTTGGATTGCGAGGAAGTATATTTGAACATACCATCACATGTTCGATTAAACACAAAATTAAAGATGAGTTTCTTACATTTCAACGGAGACAAAGACAAACAGGCCGAATTGATTTCAAATATATAGATCTACGCCTAGATTCTACAACTTCTCGTAGAGTCGATATGCCTGGTAAAGGAAAAAATATAAATCATATGTAATAGTTTTATTTGTTTGTTTGTTTTGTTTTTTAAAGGTAGATCTAACATGAATGGTAAAAATGTGCCAGAGGTTACTGTGTGGAAAAAAAAAAAAGAAAGCAACTAGAACTGATCCTACACTCATCTCTTCATTGTTGGCTCTCTCCTTGGTCCAATTGAAAGGTCATCAGTCACCTGGTAGGACTATGTCTCTACAATGTCCACGTTTGATATTTCTTCGTTTCTTCCCTCAAGGACGTTCGTACTAAAAGATTATGTGGGGGGGGGGGGGGGGGAAATATTATAATCACT